>JAECUM010001993.1:0-139221 GCA_016617855.1 Megalonaias nervosa
TTGTACCTGACCCACCAACTGAAGATTTGAATGAAGGAATTCAGTTGGATTCTACTGATCTTGGAACAACCAATCTTCGGAATTCGGAAGTTATGGAAAATCTAGACCAGAAACTTTCTCATTTACAAAAACAAGAAAAAAGTGAACTTAAACAATTATTGTCTAAATATGAGCATTTGTTTCCAGACGTGCCTACAAGGACAAACAGAATTTTTCACGACGTTGAAATATTAGATTCAAATTCCATGAAACAACACCTATACAGGATGAATCCTTTCAAACAAGAATACTTAAAAAGGGAGATTCAGTATTTACTGGAAAATGATTTTATAGAGCCCAGTAAGAGTGAATGGAGTTCACCGTGCATTCTTGTTCCAAAACTGGATAAAACTTTCCGAATGTGTACGGATTATAGGAAGGTGAACAGTGTGACAAAAACAGACTCATTTCCATTGCCAAGAATCGATGACTGTATCAACAAAATTGGAAATGCCAAATACGTCACTAAATTTGACCTTCTGAAAGGATTTTGGCAAATTCCACTAACGGAAAGAGCAAAAGAAATTTCGGGATTTGTGACTCCAGATGGACTCTACCAGTATAAAGTAATGCCATTTGGGATGAAGAGTTCTCCAAGTACTTTTCAATGCCTTATGAATACGATCACTTCTGGTCTAGACAATTGTGATGCATATATTGATGATGTCATCATCTACAACAACACCTGGAAAGAACATCTAGCCACGATTCGGAAGTTCTTTGACAGACTTTCTGAAGCAAATTTTACTATTAATTTATCTAAAATTGAGTTCTGCCGTGCTTGTGTTACTTTTCTAGGACATATTGTGGGACATGGTCAAGTTAAACCTATAGATGCTAAGGTCAAGGCTATTTCTGAATTTTCTGTGCCTGTCAGTAAAAAAACAGCTGATGCGATTTTTGGGTATGGCTGGGTACTATCGCAAATTGTTCTAATTTTTCTGATATTGTTGAACCTCTGACAAACTTGTTGAGAAAGAAAAACAAGTTTCTTTGGACTGAGAAATGTCAAGAGGCTTTCGATAGATTAAAGGCCATACTTAAGAGTGCACCAGTTTTAACAGCTCCAGATTTCAGTCAACCATTCAAACTATATGTGGATGCAAGTGATGTTGGGGCTGGAGCAGTTTTGCTTCAAGATGACAAAAATGGTGTAGAACACCCAGTGTGTTATTTCTCTAAGAAATTAAATAAACACCAAAGAAACTACTCAACAATCGAGAAGGAATGCTTGGCTTTAATACTGGCATTACAGCATTTTGAAGTTTATATTAGCTCGGCTCCTTCTCTGGTTGTTGTGTTTAGTGATCACAACCCCCTTACTTTCATCAACAGGATGAAAAATAAGAATCAAAGACTATTGAGATGGAGTTTATTTTTGCAAGAATACAATCTTGACATCAGGCACATCAAAGGAAAAGATAATTTAATTGCAGATGCACTTTCCCGTGTATAGAAATATTATTTCATATACTTCATATACACCTTTGTATAATTCATAAGAGTTCTTATGTAATGTTTTTACCTCATGTATAATTTACACCTGGTAAAAAAGAAAGCTTTATTATATAAATCTTTCTTTTTTCTTTATGGGGGAAAGTGTTACGACCCTGTAGTTAAATTACATGTGTGTTAAAATTTGAATTCTTTCTAATTCTTTCTATTTCATTTTTATATCATTAAATATAATTATTATTATGATGATGATTATTTTCGCAGGGTCTGATATTTTGTTAGAAACATTGTGTTTATTTACAATGTAAATGTGACTCGCGTAAGCACGATTTTTGTATGACCGTTTTGTCATATTAAGTAAACAGTCGGAAATAGCTATGTAAATGATTGGTTGTGACCACAGTCATTTCTAATAATACTTGTTGACATTCTATACTGTGGTGGCGAGATTTCGAAATCGCATGCTTTCTTCGTGCGTGTACATGAAATGATGTATTAGTTTGCTTTAAATGGTTCGATACCTGCGAAATAGTGGAGAGTCATATTTTAACATCTTAGAGAGTTTCTAAATACCTTAAGAGGAAGGTATTCTTTTGTGCTGGAAAGAGTTGTTTGTTCATACGTTTGTAGAACAACATGTGTTTTGCTATTGATGATTGTACTTCGTCTACTTTCTAAATAATAATGATTTTCCCTGAAGAACTACACAACTGGCTTTGGACAAAGACATTTGCTGAAATTAATTCTAAATTGGAACAGGACAGTACAAATTGTGATTCACAGTGAAAATTCTGGTCACTTGTGTAAAACCTTCGCCTGACGTCATCATCCGCCATCTTGGAACGGAATTGAGATTCAGACTACTTTAATTAGAACTGTTTATTCACAGGACTTATGTGTTTTTCACAATTTTAGGACACATTTTTGGATCTTCTTCGTAAATCGTAAGTCTTGTTTCATATTTTTACCTTTTCACCGTGTTTTCTAGGGAAATAAATTATTTTTGTTAAAATTTACAAAGCTTGTTGTAGTCACTCTTTTCTTTATGTTACTTTAAACGAGCCGATACGTAACAATAAGAATGACAAAAAAATGAAATCAAGAAATAAAGATATTTATTTGAACAAAATAAGTCTGTCTAGTGGCTAAAGTGAGTGCTGCAAATGATCAATTGGAGCAGCCTAAAATTGCCTCTCTTAAATTTTAACATCAAAAAAAAAAAAGTCAAATAAAAGTGCAACAAAAGCAATGGTTTTAATATCTTATTCTTTGCTGCAAAACTAAAATATTTTCAATCACTTTGGCAAATCTCACAGTAAAACATTTATGTATGAAAAATAAGAGGATTTGACGAAAAATACGAAGTTTTGTGTATGAAAAATATGATACATTTAATTATTATTTGTATAGCTTCATGGGGTACGAAATATTAAAGGATACAAAAAATAACATCAAATACAGTATACAGTTTTCTGTGTTGACATGTGTGCTGGATCAGAAGTGAAAGATTTCAAAACCTTGGGCATAAACTCTTCCTTTGTGCTTCGGCAAACTTTTAAACATAGCTGACTGTGCATAATCCTATTTATTAGCCTCCCTCATCAGCCCACAGACATGAACAGGTGGCATTAAGAGAACCTGTAAATCACTGTAACAGTCGGTTACCAGCAAGCAAATCAGATCCTGATTGGAGTAACTTTCATAAATGGCATCTAAGTTTAAACTTAACCAAGGCAAAACGCCACCCACACACTGCACCTCAACCCACCTGTTTTTAATAGTGAGGTATTGGTCTTAAAAATACAAACCACTGAAGAGAATAATAACATTGATTTATGGATCAGGAAATGGATCACTGATTATAACAGACCACATTTTCTCTTTTCAATATCTGTTTTAAGAGTTCTGTAAATCCCGGTAAAGATTATATGGTTAGGGAATCATTCTTCAGAATTAAAAAAGTGAGAGTGCAATGCTGGAGCCATCTTAATCAGAGGAAGACTCAACTACCTTGCTAACACTTAGTTTGATTCGAGGATAATAACTGATGAACAAAATGGATTCAATGTGTATGATACTAGTTTTCAATAACCATGAAATTGATTCTCAAAGTGACCAGCTGGTACAGATGTTGTTTTATACATCATTATAATGGATAACTTCGGGGAAAATGTTAACATTGTTGCCATGACTGATTAACAGGAATGTTAATCTGCATTAATTCCACTAGATTTATGTGCATGACACATATAAAATCTTTTCAAATAATTGTTTAAATTTTAAAGTAATCTTCAGGATACTGGACCAATCACAATAAAATAATTGCATTTTGTTCCAAGAGACAAATAGTAACATAGAAATGTCATATAATAACAATTAACTTGAAACAATGTTATGTCTCATAGTTATAAATGCTAACTTAGTGTTAATCAACAACAATGAACCATAGAAATTCTAGAATTTTAAGCATTTAGACTGTTCTTATGTATATCTATATCGATCTGTATTGTGCGTTTAGCTTTTGTCCATGACTGTAGATTGTAAGGATCATTTGTAAAAAAACATATTAAATAGCTATCTTTTGTCCATGATTGTAGAATATGTTTGAAGATAATGATCATTTGTAAACAACTTGTTTACTTGGATTTGAGTTCCGGACATTGGTTTTTTGTTTGGAAAAAAACCCATGATCTATCAGATGGTTGTCATGTTGTTAACTATAATTTAAGTAAAAGACCTGACCTTGCTACAACTTTTGATCCACATCCTAAGTTTTCCATATAAGATTGTTTACATCAAAATGATTAATTCCTATTTTAACATCTGTCTAGTGGAATAACTCTTTCAGCTATGTTCAGTTATAATTTGAGAGATATTATTTATTTAAATAATTCATTGGAATTATAAAGTGTTCATTTACGTTTTCAGACAAAAACATTATTGTGGATTTATTGTGAATTCTTTCAAAGATATTCTGGATTATACCATTGTCATACACTAAAACTGTTGGCACATAAGCTCATCCAAGGCTACTGGCACATCATCATAATGAATATTGGAATTCATTTGGAACACTCTCTACTTTTGGACTTGTGGCAGAACCTTTTTGGACTATTTTAGATTTAATTCACAATACTGTAAGTTCCTTTGAAATTTTTTCTTTGTATTCTAGGGAAACAAATTATTTATTGAATTTCACTGCACTTGTTGGTTTCACTTTTTTCTTTTACTTTGTTTAAGACCATAGAGTTTTAACACTACACAAAGCTTTGTTTTATTTTTACCTATAAAGTAATTACCGTGATTTCGCTGTTAACAGTGCTCTTTAAATTTTCATGAAGAACATGTTGGCACACATAGTTCGTGGACTCTTTGTGGAAAAGAGACATGAAACTGAGAAATCTGATTGGTTGTGCTCTTTTTTAATTTCCAAAAAGAAGGACCTGATATTTCAACACAATTAAATGATGTATCACCTCTGTCCTCAAAGGATGGTTTTTAAAAATGGTATAAAACAGATAGCATTGAGCAATAAGTGTATGAAACATATTATAAAGAACTGCATGCAGTAAACTGTTATGAACAATATTAGAAAGTAAATAAAGATTCTTTACATACCTCGCTGTCAAGTCCCAGATTATAAAGCATGAAGAAGAACAAAATTGACCAGAGCTGAGAAGGTGGCAAGTTAGACAGGGCTTCTGGATAAGCAACAAAAGCCATACCATATCCTATCATAAAATAATAATAATAATAATAATAATAATAATAATAATAATAATAAAAACAGGTTTCCTGCCACAAAGTTAGAAAAAGATTTAAGACTTTTTCCAGACTTTTTCCAGACCAAAAAATAAAAACTTCCAGACCTAACCATGTGACAAGCTTATTAACCTAATCAGTAATGATAGCAACAGGGGATGAAATTTTCAGAATTTTAGAATAAATAAAAATGGAATGTTTCCTACATAATTCGAGTGTGCTGAATCTAAAAGTGAACTCATCTTCATGATATCTTTTCCGATAAATTCTCAGAAAACACTGAAACACATACAACATGCACCATTTTTAATATTTTTCTTGGTCACTTGCAAAACCTTGACCTCATGTTATTTCAAGCTGATATTTGTATATTTCTTACATATGGGTATACAGATATGTTGTGTGTAGAGAATTCAAAATTGAACTCATCTTTATGATATTGTTTCAAATAAATTCACACCATGCATCTAAACACATGTACCATCCACCATTTTAATATTGGTCTTTGGTCACGTTTTGCAAAATCTTAACCTCGTGGTTACTTCAAGCTGAAATGTGCATATTTCTTACATATGGTAATACAGAAATATTTTGTGAACATTCAGCTTTAATAATAAATTTACTTTTTCATTGTTTCTGGTATTTCTTAATGCCTTTCTGTGCCTTGTTTAAGTGACTTCCCACAATCATTTTTTTTGTATAAAATACCCCAATGATGAGTCGTACAAAATATCTTACTCTTAAAACAGTGCACAATCATTACAATATTCTTGTACACATATATGTTGATCTGAAATCACAGTTTGGTAACAGAAATTGCCACTTTAGAATTAAATTATTATAAGATAGTTTTGGTCAATTTTTATATCTTTCAAAATAAGGACAAAGAGAAAACAAACTGAAAAATAATTTACACTGAATACTTCCACAATTCTACAAAAGATGTCACATGGACAAAATTCTTGAAAAATTCCTCGTTCACTTTTTCATATTGTACAGGTTTTCCACTAATTTATTATGACAGTATATCTGCATTTCTATGGTGTAAATTGTGTACGTTGCAACATTGAATTTTGGGTGTCACTTTTTTTTAACTTTCTTAATAATTCTGATCAATTTTGAGCAATATCATACAGTTCAAGAAGTAGCATTAAATTGTAAAATCAGAGAGCGCGAGAGCTGACAAAATATTTATGATTATTTTATTTTTTAAATGAAGTGATATGTACAGATCAACTATTTGTTCCTTATAATGTCAATATTCAGAATAGATTGATATTCACAATATATGCCATGCATTGGTTTTCTTTCTTCAAAATAATGTAAATTTTACCTCTTTTTGCATATAGTAAACAGTAAAATTTTAAATGAAATAGGCCTACCAATGTCTCTAGATATCACGCGTCATTTGTAAATACAAGTAAAAGTCTAACCTCAAAAATACATTACACAAAAAAAACTATACCCAACGTTTTTAATACATTTAGTATAATAAATAAAAACACATGTGTATCATCTGATTCCTTGGTATAAATGTTCGCTTTGTCATAAAATGTGTTGCTGTGTGTTTATCAACTCAATTTATGCAGTATTATTGCCATTATTTACATTTTTACAGACTCACGTGACGTGAAGAGTCACTGTTCTTGCTATCAAAAGCTCGGCTCAAGAATGTCAAATCAAATAAAATCCAACAAAATTGAAATGAATACTCACTAGCACAACACAAAACTTAAATTACTGAAATAATCCATGAAATGGAAAAGGCAGATTAATCCTCAACAAGTCAGCAAACACCAGCCAAAATTGCATGGGCTTCTCTTTGAATTTATCAGCTATACTCGCATTAAGATATTGCGTTCTACAATAATGCCCGAAGAACTCTGACAAGAGCAGCCACATTTCTGGTTTCCAGAACAATGAAAATATAAGACTTTTTCCAGACTTTTTTAGTAATTTTTAAATTTTTCCAGACATTTTCAAGCCCCGGAAAAGTGATTTTCAAATTTAAGACTTTTTACAGAATTATAGACCCACACGGGAACCCTGTAAAAATCATCATCATCAATCATCTATTACTTATATGCGATGTTCAAACTGTAAAATGTTGAAATGGTTGGCAAGTTTCATGTTTTTGAACATAATTTGCCATAACTATCAATACCTATCACTGTGTCTTCTTTTTACATTATGTGAGGTGTATTGGTAAAAAGCACTACCTCTTGAGAACGTGCAAACTAAATATTGGATGCTCCAACTCTTATTCTGCTCCTACATTGCTCCTCAAGATATAAATTCTTAAACTAAAAACTTGAAATAAAAGGAATGTAAATCATATGAAATTCAGAAAGAATGTTAGAGGTGGAATGACATGATGAGAAATGTTGAAAATCAAAAGGATTTTTTGTTGTTTTCTCTTAAAATTAAACTGCAAAAACTGAAGTGAACTGACTTTGAGTGAGCCCCACTTGGCTGAGTGGTCTAAATCTCTCGCTGTTATGGATCACTGCCATCTCACCTGTGTCTGCATGGGTTCGAATCTTGAGCTCGGCCAATGTGGGTATGTGAGGAAGCTTGTCATTAGCTTCCTTTGGGTCAGTAAATTTTTCCAGGTTTTTCCTGGGTTCTTTCTTCACCAGTAATACTGGCCACCATGCATAACCTATCTTGTTATGAAAAATGGCATTAAACCCCATAACAACAACTGACTTTGAATAATGATGGGATGCTTCTGTCTTTATGCTTTTGCACTGTATCATAGACAATAAGTTATTTCTAACATCATTCAGTGTTATGTGTTTAATATGACAAAAAGATAACACTAGTTTATAAATTAAATTCACAATGTAGTCATGTAATAAAATAAAAGATGAGATTAATCACAATGAAGGTCATCTTGAAGGTATTAAACCATGCATGTCTCCATCCCTATCAATATATATATATATATATATATATATATATATATATATATATATATATATATATATATACCATCACCTCACTTATTGTTCTATTTTTCTAAATAAATCAAGTAGATATAGTGAGTAAATCTATTCCAAAATGTTGCTTAATCATCCAGTTTTGCGATACTGGAAACCTGACGGTGTTTCAGTTTCCATCAACTTACCTCCCTTTGCTACATCCTCTACACCTACACCAAGTTCCTTGGCCATTCCACCAAACGTTGTAAATATAACAAAACCAGCGATTATGCTAGTTATTAAGTCCATCACTGCAATTAGAATGGCATCTCTGAGGAGGAAAAATTAAAAAAAGATCAGTTTTGACTTAGTCTTTCAATCATGACATTTTTTTCAGTGAACTTCACACCGATGTAATATTCTTAAAGTTGTCTTTATAACAAGATCAATAAAGACGGCATTCTGCGACATTAGTCTTGAGTATTACCTAAGTACTGAATAGGGAAAAATAAGGAAAGTTTGTCTGGTTGAAAGAAATAAATGAGAAAGAGAGAAATGAAAGAGAGAAATAGAGAGAACATTTTTATTATTACATAGATGCAGGTCAATGTTTGCTTAAACGATATACTTTTTCAGGAACTCTTTGAATATACTGCATGCACTTACCCATATACGTTGTTCTTAAACTTGTTAAAGCTCCCCAACATGATTATACCACCAAAGGATACACTTAGGGAGAAAAACATCTGACTCGCGGCAGCTACCCATACCTAAAAACACAATGAATGTATGTTAGTTTATTGGTCTTGATCTGGACAATTTTGAATTCTTTGTTGCTTCCAACTGGTGATTTAATAAGGAAGTAAAATATAAATTTCAAAACCATTAAAAATTTATACAGTTATTTCACTGTGATAAATTTATCATCACAATTATCATTTAAGTGACACAGGTAGTTTGATATGTTAGACATCTGTTCGCTACGCATATTAAGATAATATCAGGCAATAAGGTATCTGACCTCATTAAGCCAACTGTGACATTATATATGGGCATCAAACTGTTATCATGATTTTAATGATTGTGATTTTAATGATTACTGTGATCTTCTATCAAGTGTATTACAATACAATGGTCACTCACTTTTCTGTATTAATCATTTAATATCAAAATAATAATTGCTAAAGTTATTATTCTGTTTCTAATTTCTTCCCTGTTAAATACCAGTGTACCAAAGGGCAGGTCTTAATAGGACTTGTAGCATTTGGGAATCTTACAAAAATAATTCCTTTCATATGATGGTTTAAATTTTGATGCCAGAATGCATGCCATTGTGCTCTATTGATGCTAAAGTATTTCTGCCATTCAGTAACAGACTCCATCTTGAATTTAAACAAATTTGAAAACTTTACCTAGCATGAATATTCATTAAAATAAAACATAATTATACACATGATGGTAAAACACACATCTACTTAGACCCACCTTGAGGTCCAGTAGTTTTTCCCACTTAGGAACTACAAAATATAACACTCCATCTATGGCTCCATCAAGTGTGGCACCACGAATCAGCAGGATGAGCAAAATGACATAAGGGAAGGTGGCAGAAAAATACACAACCTGTGAAGATACAAATCAAATGAATACAAATGTGTAATATTTTGAGGATGAAAAAGCAGTGAGAACAAATATAATATCTACATGGTACAATCAGGGTCTCAAAAGAAATGGAAAGGACAGAATAAAAACTGTTACTAGTGTGAAAACAACATCTACATTATTATCTGCCTCCTCTCTTTGGAAGAAATGTACCAAAATCTTATTCTTGACCTTTGATGGCGCTTATCTGACAAAAACCTGATGTACAACAGCAACAAGAAAATATTCAAAATTGATTTATTGAGATTAAGTCATTAACTAGACCAAAGATATTCAGAAACAATTCAGCCTACCTTTCCTGAAGTCTTGATTCCCTTGATGAGACAGACAACTGCAATGATCCAGGAGAAAAAATGACAAAGAGTTAGTTTCCACAGTGGATCACCCATATCCTCAGGGTACAAGTTTGGGGCCTTCTGGATGACCTCTTTACTGAAAGGAAATTACAGAGTAGGTATGTGCAATAATTTTCAAATTAATTTTGAAGAATCGATTTATTTATGGTATTTTTCAACATGGAACATGGTAATTTTCATGCTTACATGATGGACATATATATATATATATATATAGAGAGAGAGAGAGAGGGAGAGAGATAACTGATTAGCCAATTATATCTTAGAAAACTCAGGTCTTTTTTTTCATACAGATTAAAGAATGCAGTTTCCTCTGCATACAAAAATAAGACAGCGAAGTTACATGACTAAAGTTTCTCTTGAAGAACATGTTCAGTTAATTATTTTGTTTTTGTCTCCTGTAATATAGTTACAGGTGAAACAATGCTGTCATGGTCTATATCTAGCTTTCTTTTCCTATTTGAATCCAATACAATTTCTCCAATTACATAATGAATTAGTTATGAGTTCAGTATTTGATCAAATTACATTGCCACTAAGAGAAAACACGGTTTTCTGAGCAGACTGTATCGGAAAAAATAAAAATTTTCAAATTTATATCAGCGCTAAGTGTCTGAGGAGGCATATTATTAAGTAGACTTTAGTATACCTAGATCACATGACTCATTAAGTAGACTTTAGTATATCTAGATCACATATTATTAAGTAGACTTTAGTATATCTAGATCACATATTATTAAGTAGACTTTAGTATACCTAGATCACATGACTCATTAAGTAGACTTTAGTATATCTAGATCACATATTATTAAGCAGACTTTAGTATATCTAGATCACATGACTCACTAAGTAGACTTTAGTATATCTAGATCACATGACTCATTAAGTAGACTTTAGTATATCTAGATCACATATTATTAAGTAGACTTTAAGATACCTAGATCACATATTATTAAGTAGACTATAATATATCTAGATCACTTATTATTAAGTAGACTATAGTATATCTAGATCACATGACTCATTAAGTAGACTTTAGTATATCTAGATCACATGACTCATTAAGTAGACTTTAGTATATCTAGATCACATGACTCATTAAGTAGACTTTAGTATATCTAGATCACATATTATTAAGTAGACTTTAGTATATCTAGATCACATGACTCATTAAGTAGGCTTTAGTATATCTAGATCACATATCATTAAGTAGACTTTAGTATATCTAGATCACATATTATTAAGTAGACTTTAGTATATCTAGATCACATATTATTAAGTAGACTTTAGTATATCTAGATCACATATTATTAAGTAGACTTTAGTATATCTAGATCACATATTATTAAGTAGACTTTAGTATATCTAGATCACATATTATTAAGTAGACTTTAGTATATCTAGATCACATATTATTAAGCAGACTTTAGTATATCTAGATCACATATCATTAAGCAGACTTTAGTATATCTAGATCACATATTATTAAGTAGACTTTAGTATAGCTAGATCACATATTATTAAGTAGACTTTAGTATATCTAGATCACATGACTCATTAAGTAGACTTTAGTATATCTAGATCACATATTATTAAGTAGACTTTAGTATATCTAGATCACATATTATTAAGTAGACTTTAGTATATCTAGATCACATATTATTAAGTAGACTTTAGTATATCTAGATCAAATGACTCATTAAGTAGACTTTAGTATATCTAGATCACATATCATTAAGTAGACTTCAGTATATCTAGATCACATGACTCATTAAGTAGACTTTAGTATATCTAGATCACATGACTCATTAAGTAAACTTTAGTATATCTAGATCACATATTATTAAGTAGACTTTAGTATATCTAGATCACATATTATTAAGTAGACTTTAGTATATCTAGATCACATATTATTAAGTAGACTTTAGTATATCTAGATCACATATTATTAAGTAGACTTCAGTATATTTAGATCACATGACTCATTAAGTAGACTTTAGTATATCTAGATCACATATTATTAAGTAGACTTTAGTATATCTAGATCACATGACTCATTAAGTAGACTTTAGTATATCTAGATCACATATTATTAAGTAGACTTTAGTATATCTAGATCACATATTATTAAGTAGACATTAGTATATTTAGATCACATGACTCATTAAGTAGACTTTAGTATATCTAGATCACATATTATTAAGTAGACTTTAGTATATCTAGATCACATGACTCATTAAGTAGACTTTAGTATATCTAGATCACATATTATTAAGTAGACTTTAGTACATCTAGATCACATATTATTAAGCAGACTTTAGCATATCTAGATCACATGACTCATTAAGTAGACTTTAGTATATCTAGATCACATATTATTAAGTAGACTTTAGTATATCTAGATCACATATCATTAAGTAGACTTTAGTATATCTAGATCACATATTATTAAGTAGACTTCAGTATATCTAGATCACATATCATTAAGTAGACTTTAGTATATCTAGATCACATATCATTAAGTAGACTTTAGTATATCTAGATCACATATTATTAAGTAGAGTTTAGTATATCTAGATCACATATTATTAAGTAGACTTCAGTATATCTAGATCACATATTATTAAGTAGACTTTAGTATATCTAGATCACATATTATTAAGTAGACTTTAATATATCTAGATCACATGACTCCTATTTATTTAGTACTCATGTTCACATAATCATCTGTTTCTATACTCACTAGAAGTATAATTCAGCCACTGCGGTTGGATTTCCGACATAGCTAACATTTGTACAATTGTAAGGAAGGCTGACATCAAACGTGGAATTTAAAGGGCAGCGACAATCTTCAGTGATGTTTTGAGCATCGTCACAGTACTGCATCCTTCTGGTTGTCTTCTCTACACATCCAAACTGCTTCCACTCCTGGGAAGTAAGCGTAATGTTAAACCAATCATATATATAAAATGCGATCTTTTAAACAATAAAGAAACCATTTAATTTTTCATTTTTTATATTTTTGGAACATATTATGTGGAGTAAAATTATTATTATGTGTTAAGGTTTCAACTAAATTAATAACACATGAATAAGATGTTTGAAATACATGCAGTTGACAATGTGTTTACCATAAAAATTTTGCATTATTTTTTAGAACTGAATTTCATATTTTACAGGACAATTGATAATCATTGTATCCATGGAGGAGTTGTTCTGTCCAAAATGCAACCAAATTTTAAGCAACACATTCAGTGCCACCATTAACTTTTAGAAAGTTTGAATGACCTTGAGAATGAATTTATTCATTCATGTAACTTAGGTATGAAAGCCAGGCAAGGAAAATCAAACATTTTTAAAAATAACAGCATCTATGTTTATCACAAAAGAGCAATGATACAGCTACTTCGAATAGTTTATATTTAATGACCAATCTAGATTTATATATGCTATTATATACAAGAAGGTGACTTTCATTAAATATGGCTTTATATGTATGAGCAAAACATTCCTAGCTAAAAAAAGAATTATTTTAGAAGGGATGTTTTAGAGGTGAAAAGGATAATATGTTTAGTAGTATTGGAAATTTGATTCAATCCTTAATACTATAAGTGCATATTCTGTTACATGCTCATTAGGCACAGATGATAGAAAGCATACTGGACAGGAAAATCAAATGTTAAAATACCCATACCTCTTTACAGACAGTCCAGGGAAGAGTGACCTGCATGGAGGCAAACATGTAGTACAGGGTATAGGCCATAATCACGTTGTAGTAAATGGCAACTACAAGGGATATAAGGGCCTGGGAAATTCCAATGCCTGTAACAACAATAACAATAACTGTAACAGCAATAATAATAATAATAATGACAGAAATAACACAAGCAATGGCAATATCTACTACAACTATAGCAATCCAGCTGAATTATAACTAAAAACTCCAATGAGGAGGAACGAACACATACCCAACCCTCATAAAAGTGAGCGTAAAGAAAGAAACATTTACTAGAGTAAATGTAGTCTACAATTAGATGGTTAAATTTATGCGATAGAACCACTTAAATGCCAACAGCCTCAACTCCAATGACATTTCTCAATCTGCAACTGAAGATGCGTGACTGAGCTTTTATAAAGTGGTACCAAGGACGCATAATCCGACTCATACTGTAAAAGCTTCACTAAGGAAAGAGATAAATATTAACCATGACATAAATTCAATTAATAAAAAATAATATGTTATTATATAAAAATGCTGGCCTTACGCAGTACTGAAGAGGTGAAAGCTGATATTCAAAACTTAGGTAAGTCAAACTGTTCAATACAGACGTTATATTAAAATGTATTTGTATAATTAAACTCCAGTAATGCAGACAGTTTACTATAATGGAAATTTCTTACACACCAGGAAAATGTGTAAACTTGTGTTTTTCCACAATGTTATATAACACAGGTACAATGTTTTTATATCAAACATTTACATGTTATTTCAAAATATGATACATGTTCATAGCATTTTGCAACGTAGATGTAAAAAAATATCTGAGAGGTATTTAAATTCTTTGCAACAAAAACAAACAAAGAAACACAAAATACTGGCTTACATCTGTAATTTGACATGAAAGATGTAATCATATTAGGTATAATAATTGAATATGTAAGGTCCTCTAACGACTGTATTGAGGAAAGAAGTAATCATATTAGGTATTAACACTTACCCTTGCCACTCGGATTCAGCGTCCAAATCGTTGTAGGCCCCTTACCAGAAAACTGTCCTAATACCAATTCCATGAAGTACATCGGCTTGCCAACCAGGAACTGCAGAACAATGTAGGCAATCAGAAAAGCAGCTGCAAGAGACAGATTTATTCACATCGTTACTTATATGACTGTATATATTGACCTCAGTTTGTCTTTAATATACTGCATTCTGCAAAATGACACAAGAGACAGATTTATTCACCTTGTTACTTATGTGACTGTATATATTGATCTCATTCAGTTTGTCTTTAATATACTGCATTCTGCAAAATGATACAAGAGCAGCCGCCACCTGATCTTTTTGGTTGATATTCTTCTTCTTTTACTGCATCAATGGCACATGTCAGTAGAACACAATAAAATTAATAAAATATTTCTTCTGTGTCATCTGCATTGTAACCAAGATGTGTAAAATCATCCTTTTTAAATTTCAAGTACACTTTTCTCTACGGGTTTCCAGCTTTAATAATAATAATAACCACAATATGTTTGCATGACGTTTTAACCAATTTACACACTCGCAGTCTCTATGCATATGATATTGAGCTGTTCAGACATGTATCTAGAGAAAATAAAATTGGTTGAAAAGTGGTCTAGAACAATACAAGAATCTTAAGAACCCTCCAAGACAATTAAAATTAAAATGTTATCAGTACTTGATTAATTATGACTTTGTGGTTGTTATTAAAAGAAAGTTTTCACCTTATTTTGTCTTGCTCATTTTACATTTATTCATATTTTATGCAATAACTATGTGTTTATTCATATTGTATGCAATATCTATGTGTTTATTCATATTATATGCAATAACTATGTGTTTATTCATATTATATGCAATAACTATGTGTTTATTCATATTATATGCAATAACTATGTTTTTATTCATATTATATGCAATAATTATGTGTTTATTCATATTATATGTAATATCTATGTGTTCACTAAAATATTTAAGAATTTACAGCTTTAACAAAAAGATAGATTCTCAGGTTTAGCAGACAGGTTTTATATTTTTGTTATATCATAATGTGTTGGCCTCACATTTTTAGCATTTTCTCAAACAATGTAGCAATTTTTAAACACCCAAGTTAATTTATAGCCTACAATCGTATGTCATAAAAGAATAAGATTATTTGTTTGCATTAAAGACAAAATGTGGATACTGTTACCATTACAATGTCAGTTTTAATTTATTACATAATTCACCTTAATGGTCATCCAGATATTTTCCTTGTGGAACATAACGCAGAAGATTTATATAATGGTCTTATGTATGCTTCACTACCAACAGAGTACGTATACATTTTTATCACTAATCTTTGAAGAAATAATTTGAATTGATGTATAACACACCTCCTCCATTTTCATAAGCGAGGTAGGGAAATCTCCAGACATTGCCTAACCCCACTGACAACCCTATGCAGGACAAAATAAACTCCCATTTGTTAGACCACTCTCCTCTCTCCTCCATCTTTGGTTTGCCAGAGGGTTTTTGGTCACCGCTTGTACCACTGCTTGTATCTGATGTGCTGTCATTTTGAACCACCTCACCACTCTGCAGTGAAAGACAAATAAATACTGCATACAAGTTGACATAAACACGATCTTTAAGAACTATTTTGGAGAATCATTAATTGCCATTAATTAACGACATATATATCCTAAATTTTGATGATCTGATGGTGTGATTAATTTAATAAATAAGGGCTAAATAAACAATTTATTGCTAAATATATTAATTTTTAATTTAACTGTGGATCTATATTTCACTAAAGTAGGATTAAAAATAGAGGTAATTTTGATATTGTTTGCAATCTTTAGGAAGAGGTGAGAATAATCTGGAAATCAAACTGAATGCAAAAAAAATCCCAGTCCTAATTTTCATCTCTTCATTTTTTCAACTTTTGTTATACACTTACATTTTTCTTCTTGTTGCCTACAATAGATTAATGATCTAGGTTATAAAAGTTCTGAAAATTTTCTCCAAATTGAAAATGAATGAAAATAACAAAGTTCAGTTTATTAAATTTAAATTAATTGTGTATTTTAATTAAATGTGGGGAGTCATTTTTTTGCACTCAAGATCATTCTAGTAAATTTATATTCAAGGCAATTAGTCTTTTGTTTCATTCAACTGATGCAAAGTTTCCTCTTCTTCAGCTTCTTCCTTAATAATCTCAAACAATAATCTTTCTCTTGCAGTAATAATGTAAATATTTTAGTATAATGACACATGCAGTGTAATAAAACATCTCTCTTTCTACCTACCTATATATATATATATATATATATATATATATATATATATATATATATATATATATATATATATATAGATATATAGATAAAACTCACTAGGCAAATGGAATTTTAGACTCAGCTGTATGCACAAACCCACTGGATCTCTACTAAGAAATGAAAGAACCAATATTACCCACAATATTTCAACTGAGGAAAAAATATGCAATTCCTCTTTTGAACACTAACTTTCAAGAAAAACTCCCATTTAATCAAATTTAACCATACTGTTAGAAGCTACTGGTAACAAAATTGGCCATTTTCACTCATGTTTTTGGTACTGGTCCCAGTAATCAACAACAAATTTTGCAGATCAAGTGTACACATTTTTGGGAACAATCCCAACTTTGACCTTATAAAGTGGTATTTGGGATCAATCACATGCTTTTCTGAAAGTACTTTTTGGTATTGATTCCACATTTTCCAGGTATAGTTTTGTGACTGATCCCAAGCTTGGTAAGACATTCATGGATTGATCCCAAAATTTTCTAGTAAGCCTGGTAAAAAAACAATGGGATTGATCCTATGTTTGTCTGGAAAGATACTTTGGGGACTGATCCCATGTTTTCCTGGTAGATAGTTTTTGGGATCAATCCCAAGTTTTCCAGGTAAAGGATTTTTTGGATTGATCCCAAATTTGACTGGAGAGAGACATCTATAGATTAACAAAGTCTGCATGTTAGATATTTTGGGTTCATTCACAAGTCTGCCTGAGAAGACATTTTGTGATTGATCCCAATATGGCATGGTACAAGAATTTTGGTATCGATTCCAAATCTGCTTCATAAGAAACTTTTGTGACTGATCCAAGTCTGCCTGGTAATATACTGTTGTGATCTATCAAATGTGTCTTTCGTAAGGATTTATTTTTTGGGAGGTGGTGTGAGAGACTGCGGGAATCCATCCCAGGTATACTTAATGAAAAAGGTGTGTTGTTAGGTCAGTCATACTTAAAGAAACTGAGATCACTTAAATGCAATTCCTCCCTTGTGGAGAGAATTATAATGACATGGTTTTTTGATTATGCAGGCATGAAAGAAACTTAATGCTAAGCGAGACAGCTGTTAGTACCATTTTTATAAGTCTTTGGTATGACTTGGTCAGTGATCAAACCCACGATCTTCTAACCACTAGGCCACCGCAGCAGTCTTGATATCACATGACTATTGGACTTCCGATGTCATGGTTCGAAATTTGTGAAGTCGTGTGACTAGTAATGCAAATGGCGAGTACCAGGTCAGGTTTCATCTATGTCACAGTTTTGTCTAGTCAGTCAGCAGATTAGAGACATAATGATTATAATACTTGACATTTCTGAGAAAATAAATCATTTTCCTATCAATTTCATGCAGGTATAAGTCGATATAACATAAGTTTAAATTTTCTAGGCCCGCTGGTAAGCGATTACTGTATGTCGCTACCGCACGGTGGCAGCAAAATTCCAAATTTTCGATATGCAATTGAAATGACCCCACACCCCAACCTAAATGTCCAAATATGAAAAATGGGTGGGAATATTCGGAGGAAACCCAGATTAGAAAACAGACTGCTATTCGTTTTAAGCCAAATTTGTCATCCAAATTGTTGAATCTCAGAGCCGAGATGAGAAGTTGTCGTCCTTTGTATTATATATTAAAAATGATATGAGACCCTGTATCAATACAGGTTTGGGGACTTGATTAACGAATTACAGAAAGACTTATAAAAATGGTACTAACACCTGCCTCGCTTGGCACTCAGCATTAAGAGGTTAGTGTTAGGACTAGTCGGCCTGGTGTCAGGAGAATGTGAATGGGTGGGACATCATGCTACATGTCTTCAGCATGATGCCCCAGTCCTAGACATCACTGTAAGCTGCCACACTGCAGACAACGTAGCAATATGACTGAAAAATTGTTAAAGCTACCTTAAAAATCCAAAACACACACACACACACACACACACACACACACACACACACACACACACACACACACACACACACACACACACACACACACACACACACACACACACACACGTGATATCAACAACAAACTCCTTTTTAATGTTGTTGTACACAAATTTAATTATATTAAATGAAAGTCAGACACTTTTTGTAAAATCCAGCAATCTGGCCAGTCTAATTTATCAAGCAAAGAGCACATGTCAACATGGTCGTCACGTGATACAAGAAAACTCCAGAAGTTGTTCTTGGAATGTATAAATGTGGAGAATTTTGTGTTCTTTCATTTGTTTTGTATTTTTATTACAATCAGTATACTACTTTCATTTAATATTTTTTTATTTTTTTCTCAACAACATTTGAAATGTGGGCTGTTAGATTTGTCTACTCATACTACTAGCAATGCAAATCACGAGTATCAGGTCACATTTCATCAATGCCTTACTTTTATCTCGTCTTTCAGCAGATTAAAAACATAATGATCATTGTAATACTCACAATTTCTGAGAACATAATATGTTCTCAGAAATTGTGAGTATTAAAAAAGTAATTTTCATATCAATTTCATACATGTATCACTTGATCTAACAATGTTTAAAGTTTGCTAGGCCATCTGGTAAGCAGCTACGCTTTGCCACGACCATGTTTGCCTCTTGTGATGCTAGACTGGTTTTCATACCTTCCATGTAAGGAAAGATACAGATATCAAGCTGACTTTGAAAATAAAAGTCTACTAGATGAATCTAATCCACTGAGCATTTGGATTGACTCAGCATATATGTTTATTACAAGCACCCAAATGATCCATACTACACCCTCCGAATATTCTGGCTAGAACTCGATAAATTTAACTCACGATCAGTTTAGTTACGACTCAATTATGTGATTGTTTCAGGCGTCAAGTGGTGGCAGAAAATTCCAGGGTTGTTCCCTATTTTCATCAATATTTGTGAAATTCAAGGATTTTTCACGGTCGGGAAAATAATTATCATTTCTCCCAACTTTTTCCTGATTTCCCGGTAGCATGGGGACCCTGATTTTTAGCAAAGGATTGCAGAGGGGTAACCTATTGAATATGCTAATTATTCTGATATGTTTCAATTCAGTAATAACAAACTCCACCATTTATGCAGACATTTTATAAAATAAATATAATTTACTATACAGTTTCATTATGTCTTTGGCTGTAGGAATTTCTTATTGCTTCTATAACAGTATTTTAACATTCAGTTGAATACAGCAACTGAGGTATAGGACTTTCAAGAATCTCTAACACAAAATTTTAATCAGACTTTAAATATGGGCTTATCTCATCTGGATCTTGCATGGGTTGAGATGCATATTGATGAGATGATCTTGCATCTGATTGGCTGACCTTGTCACCACTGGAAGCCATGTTTCTGACCTGATTAATATCAAACTCGAAATATATGCTTATAGTATCAAGATGTCTGACAATTTCTACAATAAGTGAGATTCATGTACATTAATGATACGATCTTGATCAAGCCTGGTACATAGGCCCATGTTGTCAAGGTCTTCATTACACATGACTGAAATCCATGCATATCATGTCACCCTGAAACTGATTGGCTCAGCTTGTTAACACTTAAGTAACATTATCTCTCATCAGATTTTAACTGAACATGTTAAAAAGTTTTACATAATGGATGAGTTTGACTATGAGCAAGACCTATGCATATTATTAACATAATATGTATCAGAATGACTATGTGTGATCTGCACAAATTAATAAGACACTTTGATTGCCTAGTATATACAGTCTATCTTTCTCATCCACATTCTATACAACTTGGATAAATGGGTTCATATCACCAGGTTCACGGATGACTTCAATCCAGTCTTTTTGTCATGGAAAGAACTATATAGTTGGCTCTCCTGTGGGTAGGTGTTAGTTTACTTCCGGTTACAAAGTTTCACTGGTGGAGATTAAAGTTCAGTCCACATTTTTAGTGATTGTTTGAATATTAATCCATTAAATATTCTATTATCCCATGAAATAAATGCTTAAGATCTACTGAATTTAAAGAAAGAGCAAGTCGATGCTTTCATAGATAGCAGAAAAGAAAAGGTCACTGGAAATAAGCAAGAGTTGGCCATGAGGGCATATGATGTAAATCAAACTTGGGATAACGGATAGTGCAATTACTTCGTCTGAGAATGTTGATGGAAAACCCATTTCCACTGAAGATATTCCAGATTTTAATGAACTTTCATCAGGTTGGACAAGTGATCCAATTATCTCAGTTACCGAAACGTTTGGTCTCTGATATATAAGTATTTGATTTATAGCAGTCATAAAACAAGCAATTCGTTAACAATGGGAATGATATTGACAATACATACGTGGGTTGAACTTTTATAAAGAAAAAAATATTCACAAAGTGACGATAAACAGTATTTCAGAAAATAATTTGTGCTATATCTGTCTCTTTTGCTGTGGATGGGTGTATAAGATTTAACCACTGCCTTCCAGCATGTTTTTCTGGCATCTATCAGTCCTTTTGGTGCTGTACTTTCATAAGTTTCAGCTCTATCAGGATCTGCAATAAAACGTGCTCTTATTGATAGCAGCCGATTAAAAGACAACTTGGATGATGGAATCAATAGACAGATATAATTAAATATGCAGGTCGAATATATCATGAGCTGTAAGATCAACTATAAAAGAAACATTCAGATATAAAAGACAGACACAGCTTTACCAATAATTATCCTTGTCATTGCATTCTATATTCTTAATGCTACTGATAATGAATGGCGAAACAGCTTGAAAATTTCAGTATTTTTATACTTTAAGTCATAGGATCTAGTCGGCTGCATTGCCTCAGATGGATTGGGTTGTAACACACCCATCCAGTGTTAGCGATATCCCTGGTTTGAGTTCAGACTGGTTGAGAATGTTTTTTCTGTGATGTTTGGTGTCAGCAGAAAGATCATATACATATATAAACTTGTAAATACTTTTCTTTCAGCCTAAGTAGGTCAACTGGAATGAAAGGATGTGTCTTTTAAGCACAGAGGCAAATTATGTCTTAGAAACTGGTATGGTGCATCATATCGGGAGCTTAGGTGACAGAACACCTTTATAGAGATATGGAAGTCTTGGTTTCAAGGCCTGATTTGGTAGACACTTTTCCCCATGTAACATTTTGCTATTATACAACCCATAAACCCCTGTCAAAATGGCAGTCAGATTTGCACCTGCCCCACTAATGCATACACAAGCTATGTCCTAAACTTGTGGCATCTAGTCTTTTAATATATTTACCTTGCTTTTGCCACTGAGCATATATATATATATATATATATATATATATATATATATATATATATATAGAGGATCTCAAAAGGGTAATGATTTAACATTGAATTTATGAAATGAGTTGAATAATGTCCAGCTTTTGCAAGCCTTGGCGAGCAAATGTGGACATTATTCAACGAGTTTCATAAATTTAATACTAAATCGTTACCCATTAGAGATTCTTTTTATCACATAGTTTTTATTTCAGTGGAAATTATTTAGATAGAAAGAAGAACAAATAATTTTGTTCATTCTGACAGACGGTGCACCTTTCATTTGTTGTGCATAAAATATAGTCCCAAACAAAGCTGAACTGGTAAAAGTAGATTGTACTTTTTTACAAACTATAAATCAAAGAAAAAGCTTCCATCCGAATAAACAGAACATTTTATAATGACAAAATCATTTTTCAAAACAGAATGATCAATGTGATGTGATGCTGCCACATTGTTTGATACGGTACATAGTAGGCCTAGAGTATATGTTTACCCTAAAATGTCACTTTCAGAACTAAACGTTACATTGTTGTGATTTTCATATGAAATAGGATTACTCGATGCACAACTTCCCACATTTACTGTAATGTATTTGTGACCGGATATTTGCAGTATTTGATTTGGAACAACAGACTGTACAGAAGATGTAAACAAATTTCTTTTGGGTCAGATTTCCATCCCATAATATACCGCGTAAAGATGCTGTGGTTGGATAAAGTTCTGACAGTTAGGAGACCCATTTATGTCCAGATTCTTCTGTGAACAGAGGTGAGTTTATTTACTTCTGTAAGTTAACATTTAAACCAAGCTTGTATATACGGTGGATTCTATATCTGTGTTACAGATATGCCGCCCATCCATCCCCACCCCCACCCTCGTTATCATCTAAGCAATACCGGTAGTTTTACTTGTTGTTATTTTTCTTGTCTTGGGGATTTTGCCATTTTTCATGTTACGATATGTTATACATGACATAACAAACCCCTGGGGGGGTAAATTTGCAATATTGATACTGGATGAGACCATTTTTTCCCAATTCCCTTTCGCGAGTCAAATAAAAAATGGTGGCCAAAAAAGTTCAATGAAAACAAAAAATTCCAGAAGGCTGGGTTAGAAAAGTTTTCCCATGATCGCAGCCAATCAGTAAAGAGAATACTGCACAATAATTTTATGGGTTTATTTGGATCAATCAGAATCAAATAAAGTGATATGTTCACATGTATAATATCAAAAATATGAAACTGCACACACTGTAAGCAAAGTGTACAGACTATGTGATAAATATATATATATAATCAATATTGTTGTTTGGTTCAGAAGTGTATCATGCTCAGACAGCTTGATACAAAAGTCTTAAACACTATGATCTACTCTCAGTTTTGAATCTTGATTCAGATTCTGTAAAAATAAGGCAGATATACTGTTATGAGCCTCTTTTATGGAATTTAAAGGACTGCTTTATGGCCATACACGTTTTCAAATCAACAACTTGAACTCTGAATAACAATTCATAAAAGTATAGGACAGAACTATAAAAAAGAATCATGCTTAAAAAAAATGAGCATATTTATATCAACCTCCTTCGACTATTCCATGAACTTGTGTAAGATGATACACATGCCACATGATCTTTGTTAATCTCTACTCAGACAAAAAGGCACCATTCATCATTGAATGTCACCTGAAAATAAAGACTAAATATTAATATTATTATTATTATTATTATTTCAGATGTTGATGCCTTTGACATGGCATTAACTACAAGTTAGATGTTTGTGTCATCTGTTAAGCTTTAAAGCCAAAATATTAGTATTAATACAATCTAACTTTTGAAAGTTCTTAGTCAAATTGAATGTTGCATTTGTTATCATCAAAAAGTATTCATTTATGTCTGGATAACTGAATGGCTATCAATTTACAGTCTGATTTTTAAGAAAACAAAATGGCAGCTTTAAGATGTCATTTATGTACAAAAATCATAAACAGAGTCAAATATGTATAATACATGCCACTCACCTTGACTTGATCCATAGAAGTGTATGGAAATATTCCTTGAATAACTCCTGTGTTTTGCTCTTTCTCTAACAAAATTAAATATTTCTTTTCTTCAAAGTATACCAGGACATCTCTTTGATTCAGCAATAATATCAGGCTGAAAAACTTTCATGTACATACGACATATGAATAAAATGAACTCCCTTGCTTTGTGCAGAGCATTTATATCTCTGGTAATGCCTGCCTAACTCATTTAGTTCCACCCACTGATTGATGACAGCTTGAGACTGTCAGTGGGAGCTCTTTCCCATACCATTAATTCTATCTTTATTGTCCCTTTTTTATAAATCTAGCTGCCTCCCCATCATAGGTCCATATCAACAAATTTCAAGACAAAAAAGGAGCTTACATTATAGGTGGTCTAATGCTCTCGAACTAAAAATGTCCCTGTGTCTATTTTACGCATGTATTTTTTAAAGATTTAGTATCAATTAATTTCATAGCTACATACAGGCTTAAATATTCTTACTTCACATACTAACAGCATGGTTCTTAAACACTTACGTCATTGTTGGCAACTTCTTAGCTGTTGATGGGCTGCCTGTAATTTAACACTCTCACCCCACATCCCCAATCTAAATATTTTAGAGATGATAAATAATCACTGGTCTTTAGCAATCAATCTGATTATGATATTTTCACTAAACAACACCATCAGGTAACAATTCAAAATTTTAAAAGGTCACTATCTTTTATATATTAAATCTGCATTTTGACACCAAAAATTACTTAGGTGAACATTTTCTTATATTTGATACCAAATTAAGTTAGATGCCTATCTATATTGCCTCTAAGCTCATTGTCAACAACAATATTTTATACTGAACTTGCTAGATAGCTTGTTAATTCCTCTTCATCTGTCACAATACCACATTGGGATCTCTGAATTGTGTGTGTGTGTGTGTGTGTGTCACTCATGTAACATGTGTTTCAAATATATAGTTAGATACCTATCTGTGTTGCCTAGCTCATTGTGAACAATAATGTATTGATAGCCAATTTACTAGCTAGCTTGCTAATTCCTCTATATGTTTTACAATACCACAATGAAATCTCTGAATTGTGTCAGTGTGTGTGTGTGTGTGTGTGTGTGTGTGATGTATTTAAAAAAATAGATGCCTCTGTATGTTGTCGATCTATTATCAACAATAATATATTGATAGAAAACTTGCTAATTCCTCTCTATCTTTTAATAAAAAAACATACAATTTTATTGGATGATATGTTAAATGTGTACATGGTTTACAAAAATATGAAAAGAGATGAAATCTCCCTTCTGGTTAATACAACATTTCCATTCCCCCCATTGCAAGTTACAAGTTTTCCCAGCTGATTAGAGTATCAAAAGTTTCAATGGATGGCCCTTGCTGAAACTACCTACTGACCCCCTTGCACTATGATCAACCTATCAAGAAAATCAACAGGCCTTGAATAAAACATATGCCAAGCTTTATGTTCAGCTAAACGTATTGTCTGATTATGTCAAGTGTACATATTATCTATTTTCTTTATATAAGCCAATCACTCAAGGCGTAAGTTCTATACCCTAATTCTACACATGCATCCACTCCCCATACACACTAATTTTTAACATTTACTGGAACATAAGCTTTTCCAAAAAGGTTATATTTAGTGACAAATTATTGTCATATACCACCAGACAAGCTAAATATATCAAACTTACACTTACTGGTAAACTACTTTACTCTAAGCTCTTTCACACCTACATAAACAAGTACAAATTTCATAACAAATGATCACAATCATTAGTAATCTCCCATACTCAGAGCATAAATTTCTTAAGAGTTAGAAATTTTCGTCAATACCACACTGCCTTCATCACTGACTAATGTTGATATGTGATTTATAATGGTCACATGCCATGAGAATGGTGTAGATAGGTGGTAATTCAAGCTCCTTGTCCCTATTTAGTGTTGTCCTCTGCTGTTGTACTTCGACAGCTTCCACCTTCTTTTTCCATGTGTTTTCCTCTGATGCGACGACCTTGGTGTGATTGGGAACAATAGAATATCTTGAATTACCACCCATCTACACCAGTCACTTTGTCAAAAAGTATGAGCTTTATGCTATCATAAAGTTGGGCATAAAGGTGAATAATGGATCTTATCAACGTTATATCACCTTTATGCTATCAAAATAAAATTCTATAAATCAAAGGCTATAATCAGATTCATGTAAACCTTATGCTTTAAACAAAGTAACAAAGTTACACTAATATTAGCAATAAAGGTCAGCTTTATGCCATGCATAAATTTGAACACTTATGATCAGCTTTATCTTGATTTGCACTGGCTTTATGCATTTTATTTTTACCAAAAGGAAAATGTATTAGAATACTTGATACAAGCAGGTCAAATAGGAACAAACATGTTTAGAAATCTTGCTTTTTATGTGATCATGGAACAAACTAGGTAGCTTAAAAAAGTTTTTCACATTTATAAAAGTAATTTTTTTTTGTTATAACTGGCATTAATACATCCCTTTACCACACCGGAGTCTTTAACTTTTGAAAGACAGGTCACAACATGACAGTACATGACTCATGCACTGGACCTTCACATTAGTATAATGTTGTTGAGTTTAATGCAGTTTTTTAGCACATGATATGATATACATAGCGGCCAGTATAACTGGTGTAGAACCTGGCAAAACCCCAGAAAGAACCACCTACCCATGGGAAGCTACTGGCAAGATTTCTCATGTATCCACATTGGCCAAGCCAAAATTTGAACCCACAGAGTAAGACTGCAGTTATCCATAACGCTGTGTACTTTAGATCACTCGGCCACTCGGGGCCCCTAAGTCTAACATAATGTTTATTATAGTTCTGACTTGGCATTACTTAAGCCATAAGAACTAAAAGAATATTTGTCAAATTCCGTCATGCATGATGACCATGAATGCCAAAGTATGTAAGCAGAATCTGCTTTTGATTAAACTGATGGGGCAAGGGTGATGTATTCTCAACAAAGGTATATATATATATATATATATATATATATATATATATATATATATATATATATATATATATATATATATATATATATATATGGAATTATAAGAAAACCAAGATAAGAATATCTAGATATTGTAATGTTTATTACAAGTTTAGTATAAAATGACATAAATAAAATCAATTATAGAAATTATTTTCTTTAAAACATGGAACTTTCTAAGTAATAGAATACCTAATATTTGTCCATATTACATAATTGAGCTATACAGTGTGTTAATAGTGAATTACCAAACAAACAATAGTCCTATATACAAGTGAATTATATTATCAAATACTGTCAGAAAAAATGACAATAGCTACTAAAAATTATTAAAACCTGAAATAAATTTTGAAAGTCCTTAAATTAAAACAATAATTACTCGAGCTGGTTACCACAGAAAATTCTGTACCACGGTATACCACACTAAAGCCATACTGTCATACGTACCACAGTATACTACACGTATATTGGGAATGAATATTTAATGTTCCCTCTGTCAATAGCCTGCAAAAATATACTGTTCTTATTTGGAGAAAAATAACATCATATTATATCTATCATATTATTTGAAAAAAAATAATTAGCTTGTTAATTATTAATTATATTGCCAATATTTCCTCTGCTTCCTCTTTTGCTGCCTGTTCCCAAGTAATTTTCTTCAAAGAAGATCTAAGGTGATGTAATGTCTGTAAATGGACAGAATCAGGAAATTGAGAACATCCAAACTTCATGGAAAGACCAATATTTAACTAGTAGGAAAAGGACAGTTACCAAATATGAGATTTATGTTCAGGGCTAACTCCGGGCCATTAAAGGATGGTATGGAACACCACACTCTAGCTAAGCAGGTGCTTGCAGCTATCATATAATTTCTTGCCTCATACCTTAAACTTACCAAACTTGACATCAAAAACAACAATTTAAAAGTTTAGATAAACTAGATCACCCATCTATATTCAGATGGTCTCATTATTGGTAGGCATTTTGAACTGCTAGAGTGACTTTTAGACTCAATGTATTCACTGAATTTTTTTTGCTGGAAAGATCTATGAATGACTTAACAATTGAGTTAACTCCCCTATGCCTTATTCATCTATAAAAACCACAAATTAGAGACACCATGCACTCCATCATTTCCTATGAAAAGTGATCTACACAAGCTTTTTAAAGCTTTAATGGAAATTTAAAGAATGTAACTGCTTTAACATGCTACTCCTTTACACAGTCCAATACTGTGACTTAAACAAGATAGAAGGCTAACTGGATAGCGTCTTGTAACTTACATCTCTCTTCCTTCCATTTCTTATTGTTCTTTGCCTATGCTTGTCTTCCCATCCCTTGTGGGCAAGGCTGGACATGTTCTCCGAAGACTTGAAAAACTTTTCTGGGCAGCTGGAAAAGATAGGTATTGTCCCAGATTCCTAAAGTAATATGTGTCCATGTTAAAGTTGTAAATTATCCAATACTAATCATAACAGAAGTTTGTAGGCAACTGCTTGAATTAAAATGATTTATATGTGTGTGTATGTGTGTGTGTGTATGTGTGTGTGTGTAAGAAATTATTATTAACAGTGTGCCATACTGCACCCTTTTTGTAACATAGTTTGATTTTAAAAATTGACTGTAGATAAATCACTGAATTCCAATTTACAGCCCCCCAATCATAATGTCCTTTTCATGACTGCAAACACTAAGTTCTGCAAATTAATAATGTCTGTGAAAATGTCCATTTATTAATACTTATAACTATCAACCCTCAAAACACTAGATAGGATGCCAAAAATAATATTATCATGGTCAAGATATGGAATGGTTAAATAAAACAGCAAGTTTAGCACATTTACATTCAGTGGATAAATGTGCGACAGAAAGCATCACAACATTTTTATGCTATTTTAACAAACATGACAATAACATATAAAAACAAAACATTTTTCTTGTTGTACAAATGCACTTAAAAAAAATCTCACCTGATTACTTCTGTTGTAAAGGTATCTGTTTCGGCCTTTACCTCCTTCAAGACTAATACAATTTCTTGATTTTCCAAGGGAGCAAAACTGTTAAAAATAAAAACACAACATGTATAACACTTCTTACAATCACACAGCAAATGTTCAGCAACAGAACCAGATACTTTCTTATACCAAGATTTAATTTGCATCGAGCACTTCCAAACTTTGCAGGTATAATCCTCAATTATAACATACAGGTATAAATCAAATTCCATCCTACAATGCTACAAAATCTGCATTAAAATCTGAATCTAAAGTAATGCATGAACTAAATCATGCTGTACACAAGCATGTGCAAAATGTTCTGCAGACTGACATTTTCACCCCAACTCTGCAGAGTGTGAGTTCATGCATGACAACATAAGATCCATGGGTCGTATTGAAGCAAGTAAATTATGACATTAACTTGAATATGTGTGTGTGTGATTTGGATTTTTAACATAGCTTTAACAATTTCTCAGTCATACTGCTACGATGTCTGCAGTGTGGCAATTTATAGTGATGTCTAGCACTGGGGCATCATGCTGCAGACATGTAGCATCATGTCCCACTCAGTCACATTATCCTGACACCAGGCCGACCAGTCCTAACACTAACTTCTTAATGCTGAATGCCTAGCAAGGCAGCTGATGGTACCATTCTTATAAGTCTTTGGAATGACTCTGCCTGGGTTCGAACCCGCGACCTCCCACATCCGAAGTAGACACTCTAACCACTATGCCATTGGAGTGGTCATTAACTTGAATAACAATTCCAACAGAAATATCACTATAAAACCATTTTGTACTGCTATACAATTCATAAGCACTTAAAGACATTGTAATGTCTTGTACATACATTGATTACAAAACAATTCAAAGCTGATGTTCAATTCATGGCTTTAAGAATTCCATGTCTTTGAAAAACATTATCATCTTACTAATATCAGAAATTAGAATAAAATGATAAACTTTTCATCTGTGTTGAAGATAAAGTTCTCCTCTTCACTGTCAAAATTTTGTATTTGGCTAGAAAACTAGCATAGCAAATAAATCTGGAAATAAAATAAAAACAATCACATGGTTTAAATTCAATCTGAAAAACACTTTATAAGCATATGTAATATTAATATTAATTCATAATTTGTGTATTTATAATTTCTTGACACATCTAAATTGAGTGTAATGCATTGTTTTTCCACAATTAGTGTCAAGGGGAGGTATCTCTTATGTTGTCTCAGATAAGTATGCACCCTACAGATATTATGAACTTCTGAGATAGTGGTGGGTGTAAGATGAAGTTGTTTATATTTGCAACATGCACAAAGGAGAGAATGTTGGTATACCTATATGTTACTTTCGTGTCCTGTGACTGAAATTTGGATAGTATACCTGTGGAAATTGTACATGACCTAAGCATACAGCTAACTAAAATGACTGCTCCCCTGTGCTAAAAATATCAGCCTGAATATGTCTCAAGTGCACTATCTTTAGCAGTTATTAAAAATGGGAAAATAAATTTTGGCCAGCTAGACAATACCAGCTTCTGAAAGCGCAATGATGAATTACCAAATATATAAAATGTAAAAACAGTTATTAGCACTTTTTCTTGCAATATACCTCTGAAGTCCAGGAAGTGAATATGACCAAGTGGAACTAGCAGTATTTTTTAAAGGTCACATCTGAAATAAGGCCAAGCTGTATACTCTATAACCCATATTACACCCATCAATCATACACCAAAATAAAGGGAATTAAAGGTTCTTTGAACAATACCTACGATATACAAGGTCCTTTTTAAATAGCCAGTGTAACCAGTGGGGAAACCTGGGGAAATTTGTTTTCTTTAAAATTCTAACCCTATACAAAATATGAAATTGTACAGCACCATCTTACAACAAATATTAAAATTTGTGCAATTATTTTTCTTATTTTCATATCATTATGTATGATGCCCTGAACAAAATGGTACATTAACATTGATGGTATGCATGAAAATAAGCTAATTATGCTTATTTTGCTCTTGCTTACACAATATGCCTTGAGGCAGTATTGTGTATGAAATGACCTTAATTATGGGGAAATTAGAAATCTTAGAATAAAGTAGTGAAGTCAATTGAAATTTAAAACAGTTGCATTAAGTGAAAGAAATATATAGTGAAAATGTTTCTTTTATTTTATTTGTACTGAAATTAAGAAATAAATGATGACAAAGCAAATCTGCTTTCTTCCATTAAACAATGAGTAAATATTTTAAGCTTTCTTCCATATTAAACAATAAGTAAACATTTTAACCTTGGACCATTGACCGCCATGAAGCTCATCTGTTCCATCCCTTTTCAAACTCTAAAATTTATCGATGACTTCTGAGGAACAATTATGGCAAGTTTGATGTTCCTGTCTTTCAGCATAAAATTGGTTGCTATGCTGACAAAATGCAATGTGCATTTTTAAATCGGTTCACTCTTCATTGAACAAGAGGAGGGAAGCTGGACTTGTGTGGGATTGTGACACTAATAAATACTGTTCTGTGGGGGAAATAGAGGAGAATTATTTAAAAGGACTGTTTTGATGCTTATGGCTTAAATGTTTCAGCCACATGGCCAAACTTAAATCATACAATAATAATATCTATGTGTTCATTGTGGGGGCATTCTATAGATATCATAAACTTCTGAGAGTGTGACAGCTGTCAGGTGAAGCTGTTTATATTTGCAACCTGCACAATGGAGAGAATGACTGTGTACCTCTGTCACTTTCATGTACTGTGGACGAAATTTCTTTGGATTTGCTGGATAGTGTGTGTGTTTGTGTGTGTGTGTGTGTATGTGTGTGTGTGTGTTGGATGGCAGACTGCCTCATCTGACCTAGTGCAGTTTGTGGACAAGATAAATGCTATATTAAATTCTCCTTGTCCGCAGACTCTCATTGGACTTTAAATTACTTGATCAGTCCATGGAAATTGTACATGATCTAAGCACACAGCTAACTAAAATGACTGCACCCTTGTGCTCAAAACATCAGCCTGAATTAGTGTAAAGTACAAAATCTTTAGCAGTTATTAAAATAGGGAAAATGAATTTTGCTAAAGTAGACAATATCAGCTTCTGAAAGTGCAATGAATGAATTACCAAATATATAAAATGTATTTTAAAAAATGTTATTGACTCGTTTTTTTGGGTTTTTTTTACAATTTACCTCTGAAGTCCAGGAAGTGAAAATAGCCATTGTGGATCTAGCAGTTTTCTCAGAGGTGCACATCTGAACTAAGGCCAAACTGTATACTCTATAACAAATATTACACCCATTAATCATACAACAAAATAAAAGGAATTAAAAATTCTTGGAAATATACCTAAGATATACAAGGTCTTTTTTAAATAGCCAGTATAACCAGTGAAGAAACCTGGGAAAAATCTTTTTCTATAAAATCCTAACCCTATGCAAAATTCAAAAGTGTAGAGCGCCACCTAAAGAGCTGACTGGAGCATATTTCTACAGGCCTTTGAAATTCTATCAGTAAACTCTGAAATATTTGAGTATTCAAATAATACCCATAGGAGATAGCATCAAATATTCTTAACGTCTGAAACTTTCATACAGCTGTGCTTCAGCATGTAAGGGGGAGTTGTTCCCCTTGACTTAAAAGAGTGTACAGTGTTACGTGACAAGGGCTCGTACTCAGTAACAAAGAAAAGAGTGGAGGCCAACAAGCTTTGTATATTTTAACAAAATAATTTATTTCCCTAGAAAACAATGTAAAAATTGTTACATAGGACTTACGGTTTGTGAATATAATCCAAAATTTAATCCTAAGAATGAAAAACACAAGTCCTATCACAAAATAGTTCTATTAGAATCCAAGTTCGAATCTCGACGACACACAAATATGGAAGGCGATGACATCAGATGTGGTCCAATGTACGAATATCAACAATTCCTCAATTGAATCACAGTTTTTGTTTCCAAATAATTCCAGAATAAATTTCCATGAATATCTTTCAGAATTTTTTATAAAAAAGTCAACTTGTTGAGTTTCCAGGAGAATAAATTATTAAATCCAAAAAATCAGATGAAAAACAAACAATCTGGCAACAAATAAAAATAACACCTTGTTCCTTCAAGATGTTAAAACGACTCTGCCAGAAGAATATTAAGAATGCATATTTAAACCCCAAAAACATCATTTCAAGTCTCGCGAGATGAGTCATGTGGTCTCTTACTACAAGAAATCCATCACGTTCGCCAGTGTAGCCCCACTTAAGAACCAATCACAAAAAAGCATTGTTACACATGGTGATCACGCAAGGAAAGTATGGCCCTGATACTGAGCAATCATTTTAACTGCCTGTTTACAAAGTTCCCAACCTAAGATGATTTAGGTTAACTAAAAATAATTCTTATGTAACACTTTTACGTCTTAAATAAACAACATTTGCTAAAAGAAAATACTGAAGAATTTTGAATCCTTTCAATAATCATTATAATAAAATGTAATGAAACAAAAATAAAATATAAAGAATTTTTAAAACTAACACACAAGCAATTTAATTACATATACATAACACTTCCCCCCATAAAGAAAAAAGAAAGATTTATATAATAAAGCTTTCTTTTTTACCATATGTAAATTATACATGCGGTAAACAAAATTACATAAGAAAATTCTTATGAATTATATAAAGTGTATATGAAATAATATTTCTATACATGGGAAAGTGCATCTGCAATTAAACTGTCTTTTCCTTTGATGTGCCTGATGTTCAGATTATACTCCTGCAAAAACAAACTCCACCTTAATAATCTTTAATTTTTTTTCTCATCTTGTCGATGAAAGTAAGGGGGTTGTGATCACTATACACAACAACCGGAGAAGGAGCTGAGCTAATGTAAACCTCAAAATGTTGTAATGCCAAAATTAAAGCTAAACATTCCTTCTCGATTGTTGAGTAATTTCTTTGGTGCTTATTTAATTTCTTAGAGAAATAGCACATTGGGTGATCAATACCATTACTGTCTTCTTGAATCAATACTGCTCCAACCCCATCATCACTTGCATCCACAGACAATTTAAAAGACTGATTGAAATTTGGAGCTGTTTGAACCGGCGCACTTTTGAGTATGGCTTTTAACCTATCGAAAGCTTCCTGACATTTTTCGGTCCAGAGAAACTTGTTTCTCTTACTTAACAAATTTGTCAGAGGTTCAGCAATATTGGAAAAATTGGAAGAAAACTTTCGATAGTATCCGGCCATACCCAAAAATCGCATTAATTGCTTTTTACTGACAGGCACAGGAAAATCAGAGATAGCCTCCACCTTAGCATCAATAGGTTTAACTTGACCATGTCCCACAATATGTCCTAGGAAAGTAACACAAGCACGGCAGAACTCACTTTTAGATAAATTGATTGTCAAATTGGCATCAGTGAGTCTTTCAAAGAACTTCTGAATCATGGCTAGATGTCCTTTCCAGGTGTCGTTGTAGATGATGACATCATCAATATAAGCATCACAATTATCTAGACCAGAAGTAATCATGTTCATCAAGCACTGAAACGTACTTGGAGAACCCTTTATCCCAAACGGCATTACTTTATATTGATAGAGTCCATCTGGAGTCACAAACGCCGAAATTTCTTTCGCTCTTTCCGTAAGTGGAATTTGCCAAAATCCTTTCAGAAGGTCAAATTTGGTGACGTACTTGGCATTTCCAATTTTATCAATACAATCATCAATCCTTGGCAACGGAAATGAATCTGTTTTAGTCACGCTGTTCACCTTCCTATAATCAGTGCACACGGAAAGTTTTATCCAGTTTCAGAACAAGTATGCATGGTGAACTCCAATCACTTTTACTGGGCTCTATGAAATCATTCTCCAGCAAATACTGAATTTCCTTTTTCAAGTATTCCTGTTTGAGAGGGTTCATCCTGTATGGGTGTTGTTTCACAGGTTTTGAATCTACAACTTCAGCGTCATGAAAAATTTTGTTTGTCCTCGTAGGAATATCTGGAACCAAGTGCTCATATTCAAATAATAACTGTTTAAGTTAATTTCTTTCTTCTTGTTGCAAATGTAAAAGTTACTGGTCTAGATCTTTCATAATTTCCGAATTCCGAAGATTTGTTCTTCACATAAATCCTCAGTTGGTGGGACAGGTACAACTAAATTAATTGTATGATTTACTTGGCTATCTCTTTCAATATACTAGTACTCCATTAATTTATTTAGATCAGAGTACTGTAATTATAATTTAACTCATTCATTTTCTTCTTAACTTTGTAAGGGCCGTAAAATCTAAATTGAAGAAAATTTTGAAGAATGAGCAGGAGAGAAAGAACTCTATTACAGGACTCAAATGTTCTCTCTAGTAAAGTTTTGTGAAACCATAGTTTCACTTTTGACTTGAATTCCGGAGTGCCAGATTCAAGCATAACATGCTGGAAAAGTCCAGACATGAAATTTGACCTTTGACCTGATTGAACAGATTTGGGAAGGCCAAATTGAGTAAAAAGCTTTATCAAAGCTTTTACTATAATATTCTTCAAAGGAATTGCCTCTGGGAATTTTGTTGACGCACACATAATGGTCAACAAATATTGGTTTCCTGACTTGGTCTTAGGTAAGGGACCAACACAATCTACCATAATTCTGCTAAATGGGTCGTCAAATGCAGGAATTGGTTGCAGATGAGCCTTAGGTATCTTCTGATTGGGTCTTCCTACCATTTGACAAGTATGACAAGATCTACAAAATTTACAAACATCACTTTTGATTTTCGGCCAATAAAAGTGAGTCAAGATCTTGTTACAAGTTTTATTTATCCCTAGATGACCAGCCAGAGAAGTTTCATGGGCCAAACTAAGTATTTCCTGTCTGTAGGATTTTGGAACTACAATCTGATAGTTCCCTGACCACTCGTCATTAGCAGGTACCTCGGGAGGTCTCCATTTTCTCATAAGAATTCCATTTTTAATGAAATAACAGACAGGTTCTTCAGTGGCTTCAGTTTCACTAATGGCCCTCTGAAACAAACAGGAGATCTCAGGATCTTTTGCCTGTTCGATGACAAGTGATTGTCGTTTATCACCCTGATTAGATAAAAGAGAATGAGTATTTAAAAGAGGATCACTGTGATCAATACCACCTGATTAATCCAAATTAGAAGTGAAAGTGACCTCATCAAAAGCCTGACCAATACATGTGTCAGCTAAAGTAATGTCTTCCTTATCAAAATCATTCTCAAGAGCTTACTTTGACATAGCTCTAGTAACTGCACAAGCTGGGTAAAGCTCAGGGTATTCTTTTTCAATAGGATCAATTTTCTGATCCAAAGAAGGCTTGTCAGTTACAAGTGGATTAACCACAACCTTGTCTCCAGCTAGGTCGTTGCCTAGTAACAAATAAATGCCCTTAATGGGTAAGTTAGACACTATACCGACTGTCACAGGTCCTGAAACTAAATCTGATGACAAATTTACAGAATGGAGGGGAACATTAACAAAGCCGCACTCTACTCCCTGAATGAGAACACTCTCATTAGAGCAGGACTTCTCAGAAGAAGGCAAAATACCTGACACTAAAAGACTCTGAGAAGCTCCTGTATCCCTTAAAATTTTAATAGGGATAGGATTGGCCGAATCACCCAAAAGTGATATAGAACCCTTCGACATGAATGGTTCATAATTCTCCATAATAAAATCAGACTGGGGTTTTTGAGACCCAACAAATGTATTGCTTTCAATACATGACCATGACCTTGATCTCTTAGAAATAAGAGCATTGGGATAGGTCTATCTTGATTCTGACGCCTATATTTCAATTTGAAGCAATCAGAAATGACGTGTCCTTTTTTCTTGCAATAGGTACCCGTAGGCATAGACAAGGGTTTTGAATCAAGTTTATCAGAAACTTGATTTTTAGAAATTGTGCCAGATTGAATTTTAGGAGTCATATTAGGCTGAAATACCTTTCTACCAGTAGACTGCTGAGTGAATGATTTGCCTACAACAGGAACTTTATGAGTTAAGGAGTACTCATCGGCAGCAAGAGCAGCATTTTCCAAGGTTTCAATCTTATGCTCTTCAAGATGATTCTTAATATCATTAGGAACACAGTTTTTGAACTCTTCAAGTAACACAAGTTGTTCAAGACTTTCATAATCATGTTCAACTTTCTTGGCTAAGCACCATCTCTTAAATAACTGTTCTTTTTCTCTAGCAAATTCGACATAAGTCTGTCCAGCTTCCTTTTTATAGTTCCTGAATTTTTGCCGATAAGCCTCAGGGATTAACGCATAACCCCTTAAGATGCACTCCTTAACCAAATCATAATCCGAACTCTGTTGTACTGACAGGGATGCATAGATATTTCGGGCTTTGCCGAAAAGTACACACTGCAATAATTGAGTCCAATGCTCCCTTGGCCATTTCAAATTTTCAGCAACTTTTTCAAAATAGATAAAATATTTGTCTACTTCCTTTTCACTAAAAGGGGGAACAAACCTGATATTTTTTGTAATGTCAAAACTTGAATCTGTATGTGAAGTGGAATTGTGCTTGCCACTTGCCAGCTCAAATTCTTTCATTCTAAGTTGAAATTCCCTTTCATCCTTCTCTCTTTGTAATTGCATCTGTCTCTCTTTCTCCTTTTCTTCAAATTGTAATTGTTTATCTTTCTCCCTCTCCTGTCTCTCTCTCTCCTCTTTCTCAAATTGTAATTGCTTAATCTTTCTCCCTCTCCTGTCTCTCTTTCTCCTTTTCTTCAAATTGTAATTGTCTCTCTTTCTCCCTCTCCTGTCTCTCTCTCTCCTCTTTCTCAAATTGCAACTGCAATTGCTTCTCTTCTAATTGCACTTGCAATTGTTCTTTCTCTTTCTGAAGCTCGAGCTTCCTTAACTCTACTTCCATTTTGAATTTCATTTTTAATTCTATTACTTTAATGTCAGTGTCTGTCATAGACTTACTGACTGATGCCAAAACACTTTTATCAAAAATATTTTTCCCCACCAATTATTGGATCAAAATATTTTTAATTTCTTGTTTCGTTAAGGAAGATTTTGCTTCAGAAAGATCATACTTTCTGGCAAGTTCAAGCAACTCATCTTTTTTCAGACTATCCAACTGCTCCCGAGTTGGATTAGAAAGAAAAGTTTCCACTTTTGATGACATTGTGAATAAAAGCCTGTTGTTTTCACTTAAGATTTCAAATAAAAATTTAAAATAGTACTTGGGATTTAAAGACTAGGGGAATTTAAATTTAAAAAACAATTTTCTGAAATATTTAACCAAAATTCATATATCCCAAGGACGAGGAACCCAATTTTCTTTGTTACGTGACAAGGGCTTGTACTCAGTAACAAAGAAAAGAGTGGAAGCCAACAAGCTTTGTATATTTTAACAAAATAATTTATTTCCCTAGAAAACAATGTAAAAATTGTTACATAGGACTTACGGTTTGTGAATATAATCCAAAATTTAATCCTAAGAATGAAAAACACAAGTCCTATCACAAAATAGTTCTATTAGAATCCAAGTTCGAATCTCGGCGACACACAAATATGGAAGGCGATGACGTCAGATGTGGTCCAATGTACGAATATCAACAATTCCTCAATTGAATCACAGTTTTTGTTTCCAAATAATTCCAGAATAAATTTCCATGAATATCTTTCAGAATTTTTTATAAAAAGTCAACTTGTTGAGTTTCCAGGAGAATAAATTATTAAATCCAAAAATCAGATGAAAAACAAACAATCTGGCAACAAATAAAAATAACACCTTGTTCCTTCAAGATGTTAAAACGACTCTGCCAGAAGAATATTAAGAATGCGTATTTAAACCCCAAAAACATCATTTCAAGTCTCGCGAGATGGGTCATGTGGTCTCTTACTACAAGAAATCCATCACGTTCGCCAGTGTAGCCCCACTTAAGAACCAATCACAAAAAAGCATTGTTACACATGGTGATCACGCAAGGAAAGTATGGCCCTGATACTGACCAATCATTTTAACTGCCTGTTTACGAAGTTCCCAACCTAAGACGAATTAGGTTAACTAAAAATAATTCTCATGTAACACTTTTACATCTTAAATAAACAACATTTGCTAAAAGAAAATATCGAAGAATTTTGAATCCTTTCAATAATCATTACAATAAAATGTAATGAAACAAAAATAAAATAAAAAGAATTTTAAAACTAACACACAAGCAATTTAATTACATATACGTAACAACAGTATATTGCAAAGTTTTGTTTAAAATCTCTGTTTGAGATGTTCATATGTAAAAAACATTATTATTAATTATATACCATGCCAAAACCACTAAAAATTCAACGTATATGTACTTACACTCTAGAACAGGGTTCATTATGGAGTACTTGCCACCACGTTTGGATCCCAACAAAGGTGATGAATGATCCCTACTAAGGTTCTCCTGCAGGCCCATCATTTCTCTTTCCATATGGTCAAATTGCTCAGCTAATGTACTTCTTGAAACTGTTTTTTCATTAAAACTGAAATACTATCTCATTCCTCTTCATCATTAATTGCAGAAATCAAGCACGACGTTCTCAAGTACAAAATGACCACTGCCGAGTACACAGTTTGAATTTAATGCCTGATTTTGAAGAAGCATGCATGAGTCTTATTCAATTTCCACTGCAAGCAGAATCCAGTTGCGGAAGCTGGCAAAGATGGTATGAAGGATGTTTAATCTGAGTCACCATCAACTTGGTTTCAAAAGAAAGGCTTATATCTAATTCTTTACCATTCCTACATACATGTATTTTTAAGGTATACATTTAAACTTGTCACTTAATGTATCCTTTATCATGTTGGCATTTTCCACACATTTAACAAAAAAATCAGTCATGCATTTCATCATCTACAGTTGTCTGTGAATGCACAGAATATGAAAGTCAAGAGGCAAAGTGTCATCAGTTTATTATTATGGGCACTGTTAAAACTGAAAAAAGATTGCTTACAACCTCCTACCCCCCAAAGAAACAAGTAGAATATGTGCTTGATATTTACAGTGGATATCTTCTGTTTTTGTGTAGATGCAGATTTGTGGGGTGGGTGGGAGTGGAGGAGGTCAGGAGGAAAGTAAGAAAAACAAACTGGGTTATAAATTAATTTGTTTTGCTGCATTTTTCAAAGTAAGAAAATAAACATTTTGTTATGAATAATTTGGCAATTTAATTTATTATACAAGAGATATTCATTGGTATTAGCATATTTCCAGTAATAGTTTGGGTGTGCATGTGTGTTGTCATTGTATGTGTGTGTGAGAGAGATAGACAAATTTGTGAGTTGCTAACTTCCCTATTCAAAACTGATAATATATGCTTCTCCAAAATTCAATATCAAGTGAACATGTTGCTTCAAAAAGAATTATGAAGAGTTCTTACTTTTATCATAACTTCAACACACAAATCAATTAGGTTGTCAGTGTCAGAAGTGAGGTGGGGGGAGAGAGGTGAAAAGCTATATAAATGTTTAGAAATTGTCAAACACACTTGCAGTTTCTACACCGATATTCTTGGGGAGCCATTTGCTGATCAACTGAACAAAATATGATATAGTGACACAACATCAAATTATTATGAATAAAGAAAGCAATATATGTACTATATGTAATATATGTACTACATTTAATAATACAAGGGAGGATACTTCTCTCATTTCTCCTGTGACCCTTTTAAGAGTTGATTGATATTTTAAGCTACCCTTGCATTCTGTAATACATTTAGCAATTCGTAAATATTTCTAAAGAGATATGAGAGAAGTGTCTTCCCTTGAATGAATATATATATATATATATATATATATATATATATAGCATGATTTCTGTCTTAAGAATCCTAAATGTTGGTGTCTGCTACGAGCGGACATCTGTACCACCAACTATGTATCATCGTTTTTTGGTGATGTGTGCATGATTGAGATGTTATTGGGGCTGGTGCTTACAGGCAAGACTTTTATTTAATCTGGATTGTTCTGGATCATACTAGGTCCCATAATCTCCATGTACTTGAACATTGATTTTGCTGTATGTACTACTCTTGTAAATAATGACCTTCCAATGGAATATGCATATACGAGGATCCAAATAAAGCGAATAATTCCATTTAAAGGTATGTAGAATCAAATTCTATTAAAAAAAAGACATCCACTTCTGAAATAGTTGCTACTGAATGCTTGCTACTCAGTAGTAAATATTGTTGCTACCGCTACCAGTAACCAGCAGTTTGTTTTTATTATTACTGCTACAAAATAGTATCAAACCTGCTTGATACCTTTCAATATGAAATTAATGTAATAGTAAAAACGATTAATACTGTACAAATTTATACCTGTATCTTCACAGATGAGATGTGATTGTTTTCTGTTAGAAGAATAAGACCCCCCCCCCCATAATTTAAAAAAAAACAATCTTTAAAAGTTTTCAAAGCTACTCCCAGCTCAGGCTGTTGTAGCATCCATAATCCCTGCATAAACATCTTCATTTGTCTGTGATTTTATCATTATTATACACTGTTAAAAAAATAAGTTAATATTGTTATGACAAAAAATACCAGCGCAATCCAACTATGCAATAAAGCATCAACAAAACAAAAAATAAATAAAAAGTATATACAGTACTGTATTTAACTTTTCATAGGAAATATTGGAGAAAAATAAATATTTTATTTAAACCTGCATTCACAAAAAACAATATTTTTTTACGAATTAGTCTAAAAATCTTCTCATACAGGTAGGTATTTATAAGGAATAAATACCTGGATTGTCTTGTCACATTGTCCTTATAGATTTATTTGAAAAGTAAGGATGTGGATGTTACCAATCCCTTTGTTTTTCACTTTCACATGAACAAAACATGAATAAAGACAAGCTTTTCACATAGTTTGGGTTTTGGATTGGACATACACTCATAACTATAAATTCTGAGTAATTAAAGCTGCAAATTCTGGATTGGCTGAGGCACATTTTCCCTAAATGTCCTTTTATATACCACATACATTTGCAAATTATTCCTCAAGAACAATCTGGTTATATTCTCTAGTGACTGTTTCAAGAATTACCCCCCCCAAAAAAAAACATTCCATTACTGGATTTGTATACAATATATACAGTACACTACAAAAAATGCTCACTTTTTGGAGAATTTATTTTTGCAGACAATAAAATAAGTTTGCATTTGCTATGAGCAAAAACCATGAAAAGGAGTATATTTTATTTGCTAATTTGTTATTTCTGATGCTTTGACCTTCTCAAAAATAGCATATTTATGAACCTGAGATGAAATTTTAAATTTGGCCTGTTATCCCTAATTTATATTCAGTGAGCATATCAAAGGAGTCGCTACCAAAGGAGTCTGACGTTTTATCATAAAGTTCCTTACAATAAATCACCTTATCTGTACTATAAATGTATGTATATTTCTTGTACAGATAAGGTGATTTTCGTGTTGTCACAGATTTCATTGTACTTTGTTGATAGAACGTCAAACTTTGTGGTTGCTACCACTACCAGCTGCTCAAGGGAGAGAACTGACACGCATTTCCGATTACAGATGAGACTGGGTTTATGCTACAATATAGCTCTATTCCCGCTAAATGATGAGAAGTTCCAGAGAATTTTTGAATTGGGATAAAAAAAAGAAAACAATACAAACGCCGATAATTCTGTATAACTAGTTTCGCATTTAATACATGCTTCTTCCGGCACAAAATGTTTTGAAAGAAACGGATGACGTCTTTATATTCTTAAATAACAATTACGTCATTACGTAACGTCATAAATACTATGCATCATCATAATTATATATATGACAGGATCTAAAAGATACACGAGTCCCTAATGAAACCTGAATCAGTAAAATAATAAAATAAAATAGAGACAAACAGTCATACATACAATTATATTGTTATAAAGGATATACAATTTATTAATTTAACAATATCTATTGGCATGAAAGAAAAATCGAGTAGACAGTGATTATTGGTATTAAAATGTGTAGAAATATTAGAGGAAAACTGAGGATTTTTCTTTCATGCCAATAGATATTGTGCACAGAGACATGAATAGACTCATAAAAGAAACTTATTGGATTCATAAATTAGATACTTTGTATCCTAATGGCCTTAATACCAATGCACTATATAAAATTGTATAATTTTCTTTTAAATTAATAAATTGTATATCCTTGATAACAATATAATTGTATGTATGACTGTTTGTCTCTATTTTATTTTATTATTTTAGAGAATTTTTGACACATTCCATATTTAGATATATAAATTAAACCTTCTCGGGTGAAACCCTCCATGATCTACACATTTTGGGGATTTTCCAGGATATTTGTTCTGTGAGCCGTATCAAATTCTTATCAATAACGTACAGTGTTAAAGAAAAGCAAAATGGTTTCCTTTGCGCAGGTTATGACGTAAACTTTTCTCTCTATTTATTAAATTATCCAATCAAAGTTTTAAAAAATGGGAGCCCCGTAAAAAGGGGTACCCTCTTTGTACAAAAATAGTAAGATGGTGGCACCTCGGCCCGACTGAAGCGCCTCCTAGTTAAGCTGTTATCGCTAATTATTGTACAATCGATAATTTTCGTTTATCGCTAATTATTGTACAATCGATAATTTTCGTCTACAGTATGTTGACGACAGTTAAGGTGCAGTGCATTTAATAATCAGGATTGAATAGACTTTGGTTAGACAAAATTGGTATTAAGTTTTAAAACAACAATTTATATTTAAGATGAGTAAATGCGCATACACAACCGGTACGAGTCTTACTCGCTTTCTTTAGAGTATTGTCGACCGTCCAAACTGTCTGCCTGTCCTTGATTCGTGCGCCATGTTTCTCGCTACTTCCTGCGCATGATATATGTCTCAACTGGGTTATGCCTTTCGTTGACAGTACAGTACGTGCTGATCAGGAAGTATTCTACGAAATAAACTTTTAATATATACTACGATTCAAAATCAAAGAAGCGCGATGGAAATGCCCAGTTTAACTAACAAATTTGTGGCACTGGAGTAAGTGCTAACTGGAAATCAGAGCCGCTGTTGATAAGTTGGTTTACTGTTGTATTAGCTGGAAATCCACTAGAGAAATTCTTGTGACGGCTAAAGCAATGCAAACACTTGGTTACTATTAAGTACCGGCCTTAAAAACGCGGGGCCTGATTAGGATCATTTTGGCGTGGCTCCCTGTGAGCACAGCATTTGGAAATGAACTTTTGAATAAGCTATATCATATTTAACTTAATATTTTCTTCCATCGATTTAAAATTGCTCTCTCTCTCTCTCTCTCTCTCTCTCTCTCTCTCTCTCAACTAATGCGCAGGCCCGCCCCTGCGAACGCGGGTCCCGAATGGGCCAAATCGGTCCAATCAGCCTAAGGCCGGCCATGTTACTATAACTTACACTTCTTATATCATGTTAGGAAAAATGAGTAAATTAATCAGATTTAATTCGACACTTTCTATGGCGATTTTAATAGTTTCACTCAATATTATAATAAAAGCGTTACAATTCACGTTAAAGACACGAACCAAAGTATGTTGAATACGAATTAAAATTCTCTGACATGTATTCTCGACCTGCCATGGTTCGTGCCATTAACGTGAATTGTAACGTTTATATTTTAATATTGCCTGAAACTATTAAAGTCGCCAAAGAAATTGTTGAACTAGATCTGTCTAATTTGTTCATAGCTGAAAAATGTTTATAAACTCTCCAGATTATTTGCCAGTTACACAAACGTGTCAAGATTTGTCTATTTCTGGAAGTACGTCCGTTGTTCTTGCCCCTGAAATAAATGCCGCGTGACGTCAGATTGGACTGTAACAATTAGGCCAATATGTATAATTCAATCGTTTATAATGTCCTGTATTATTAAATATTTGCATCTGTAGTGTATTTCATTTTTCTACACACGTATGAACTTCATTAAACAATGATGACAAAAATATCAAAGAAAAAAGATAAGATGCATTTTTTATTTTTTATTTCGAACTTTAGATAAAATTACAACGTTTACACATGTGGTGATTTTTTTTTATAAAGATTTGTAATTTTTTAAATACTAAATAACAAAGATTTTCCCCCTTGTATTTCAATATTTCAGTGAAAAATTTCATTCTGTATAGTTGTCCATTTCATTTATTGTTCTTAACTTAGCCCTGAACCTGAACATCTAACACTAGCTCCAGGGCCACAAACTTGAGACCAAAAAATGGCATTAGTTAAATCATACATTTCTCTTGTGCTTTCTTTTATTCGAATTGTAGTACGTATTTAAATTTTATTTCGTCGAATATTTCTTAATTAGTATTTACTGTTGCTGTCGACGAAAAGTATTAATCCAGTTAATAACATCAGGATCTCAAGACAAGCGCTCTAAGTCGCAAGAAACATGGCGCACAATCCAAGGACGGGCACGAAGTTAGGACGGTCGACGATATAAAAATGCTATTTATTCGTATATGTTCACATGAAAATACAGGTAAAGTTTAACAACGATACGACCACCAGTGCTCCAATATTGTCGGGCTCATCATTATATATGTATCATACGTGTCGCGAGTATACTATACCTCTATTATAAAGCCTCCTCTTTCGCTGCTATCCATCCTTGATTTGCAAGTAAACATCGTAGATAGTGTCTTAGACCGGTAACTAGTGAAAGTGCATCTCCGATTAGTTAATAGTGCAGCGGAGTATAGTAGAGAACATAGGAGACAGGGAAGCAGGCTAACGGACCAGGTGCATCGTGTGAATTAGGTATAGTGATTCATTATTTCTCTACAATGGAGAATGCAAGTTCTCTGTGGTCACATGAACATCGCAAGTGAACGCAGTTGCTAGCAAAAAAATAACAACCCTTCTATTTTATGCACTTCAAAGGCAGTCCAACAAGGAAGAATTCTTTTACTTCAAGAAATAAAATAGCCCTAAACTACGTATATGTAAAACAATTTTAAAAAGTGAAAAAAGAGGACTTTTCTCATTCAAGGTAGAAATATAACTCATGCACTGCCTTTATAATAGGCTCAGTTTCCATCGTTGCAGTGAGCCGTATGAAATAATCACAGCCGGTTAGCATGTAGCAAGCATGTATACATAAGAATATAAAATATAAAGAACCATTAAATGCCTGTAGCGAATTTGTGTCGATGTCCTTATGCATCAAGCATAAATTGCGACATACTGCACAATAAGCAAGTTTGCTTCATTGTGTAAAACGCAATTTCAGATGAAATTCTGATGCAGTAATGTCTACTGTGAACTTGTCATGGATTTGGTTTTAATATATTTTCAGCACAAAGAATGTTTTATATTGTTTTACATTACCATGAAAGGTGTCATTTATTTTACGTGAGTTTTTAGCCTTAAAAGCAACTAAATATACAGCAAAGCAAACTTAACGGCTGACCGTTTATTACTTTCCCATATGAAACTTTATTACAATAAAGCTTTCATTATACCAGAACAATTTTATCAATTATGTAAACAAAATGAAATTGAACATGACATTTTAATGATTAACTTTCTCTTAGAAATAAAGTTAGAAAATTTGCGAAATTCAATTGGAGGTTCTATTACACCGATAAATAAATTTCATCATATAATCCAGTGACTAATCGCACTCAAATTGCCGGCATGTCATCATCACCTGGTTGCTTCTGGTCGTTTACAAATCACTGTTGGCGACAGGTTGGCATTGCCGCTTTTTTTCATTCCTTCTCTCTCTCTCTCTCTCTCTCTCTCTCTCTCTCTCTCTCCTATTCGGGTCATCATTTTCCTTGGTTTTAAACTGCGCTCTTTTCCACTGTGCAGTAGGTATGGAGCTATTTTTCCTTAAAATAAACATAATAGCCAGCCTAAATACATGTCAGGTTTTCCCATTCTGATGGGATCAATCACTATTTCCACTGGTTTTACGTCAGATACCGTCTTATCTTAATTCAATTGAACTAGGCTATGGTCAGTTCGCAGCCTGATACTGATACACAAACAACGTATTACCGTGTATTTAGGTCTTTTCTAGTGGCTGCTCGCATTCCTAACTGAGAACTATGACATAATTAGACCTCTTACATAAACCATTATACCCTGCTGTGGGCTGTAAATTACTAGCTATGTAAGTCGACACGTTCTTATAGACTTCACTCCTTGACATAGCTACGTTCTTTTGCTAAGTAGCAATTTATTGACATACATTTCCAGACATAGATAAATCAATCATTAACATACATGACACAACTCATTTAATACAGATAATTTAATTCTCACAATTCGTAACAGAAAAAATGCATGAAATCTTTCGGATACATGATTCGTATAAAGTTCAAGAAAAATAAATTAATTCTCACAATGCGAATCAGAGTAATGCATAAAATTCCTACACTGTATGATTTCTATTAAATTCAAGACAGATGAATGTTCGATTATTTTCTGAACTCATGGTAAATTGAAGCATGAATTTAAATTGAATAAATTATAATTACAGACGTGCATCAATGCATATTGCATGTGATTGACAAAACCTTTGTGCCTTACAGAGCCATCGCTTGCTTATCATCAGAGAATTTCCTCTGTCTCTTATCTGGTTCCGGGTCACTTAAATTTCCGGAATACCTTTTCCCTTAGACATCTTATAACGGAAGAACACTTCATATTTCTCCGGAGTCAAGAAGTTCTTACTTGGGCAGAAATAGACTGCCTAAAAGTTCGTTGTATGATACTTAAACCATGAAATTTCGTCTGGGGAACACACCCCGTCATTTAGCTTAACCATTTAGGATTACTGTCGCCAAAAATTTTAACACTCTCATCGAAGTCAGCATAATTCTTTCTAGACCTCCTCTATTAATAACTATTCTGGAAAATATTATGACTCCTTTTTTCAAATGGCCCAAGATTTCCCAAAATGTTTCCTCTGGCTAGTCTCAACTCTGTCATTTTCTGCTATTTGACCTTATGATAGCATTTCTGTCTCACCTTTATCGCATGGATTCTAATAAAATTCACTTATGTCTCCAAACAAAAGAGGTTGATTATTACAAGATCTCAAGTTATTGCGATCCTAGCCCATATGTTATTGTTAATGGTTTCGCGTCACGTTGACCACAACATAATGTACAGCGAAATTATTTTAAACTTTTGCACCATTACAATGTAAATTGTGTCTGAGGAATAGGAAATGTGTATGTTTCATTTCCTAAAAAACTTGAAAATTTAAAGGCAAAGTAAAAAGGAATACATTTTTCACAATAGTCAGTAAAGAAATGAATTCTTGAACAGCAATAGCATGTATAAAGCATGCTAGTCAATATAAGCCAATATGTATGTGCAACCTGCACCTCTTTGTATCATAAAAATAGTGGAGCTTCTGAATGACATACCAAGAAACATATTACGACTATTACCAGAGGACTTTTTTCAATGAGACAAATGCCTACAGTATCCATATATAAAAACTGAACATCACTTATTGATGTATGTTCAAAAACAAGTTAAATGGATATCAAGTATTTAAACAAAAGTCACTACAATGTACCGACGCTATACTGGCTGAAAAGACCAGATATCCATAAGAACAGTTTATTTTATTTTTTATATGATATCATACTGAATTCTTTAAATCTTGTTCAAATATATATACAGAGATTTACAAATCTACATGCCCGACTCCGAAGACAAGCTCTAATTCAGTTCGCGCAACATCAAATTTGATTTGCAAGTTAAAAAGTTTGAGAGAGGGGTACAAGATACAATAAATTTTATTTAACGTCGGTGGTCAATAGAGTTACTATGTGAGTAATATATGGGGCAACCTTAGCCTGAAGGGGGACTTTAATGTTAAAAATAGGTATATAAAAATTGGCGACAATGGGACTTTAGCATGGGCATTACAGGGCCAGCACTTTGGCGACAATGTGATTTTAGCATGGGAATACAGGGCCACTTTAGCGACAATGGAAACTTAATGTTAAAAATGGGTATATCAAAATTGGCGTCAATGGGACTTTGACATTGGGAATACACTTTGGCGACATGGGAATACAGGGCCACTTTAGCGACAATGGGACCTTAACGTTAAAACAGGGGGTTTTCACTATGGCGACAATGGGAATGTAGCATGGGAATGCCCCTGGGGTCAATAGGAATTGAACATTGGTGACTTCGTGGGGTTTATAGGGTCAAAACTATTTATAGGGTGAAATGCATTTATAAGGTCAAAGGCTGATAGGGACAAACATAGACATACAGAAAGAAACAAATACACATCCAAACAAAGAAGACGGAAACACACAGAAATGAGGACAGAGATGTTTCAAAGAACGACTCACAGATAGAATAGAGACTCCAATAAGAAAAGTCTATTGTATGGGTACAAAACATTCATTCAAGTATATACATGGGCTCTCTGGCCTGTACTTTGGACTAAGCACTATCCGTTTAATACATAAACATTTGGACATTAAACCAACCTATTTACAAGTTATTTAGTTCTTGGTTATTAGTAAACTACTTAATTTTCTTTCACGCTACATTAAATGTACATTTTTAAGAAAAAGCTAAAACAAGAAACACACGATCAAATAAGACAAAGTTCATTTTTCTCCATATCCGTCACTCTCGTTGTTTAAAATCTGGTCAGCTACCACTTGTGTCCCAGCGTAGATGTTTCCCATCACGTACTCCCTTTCATTTGTAAATCTGCTGTTATGTCCGTCGTGCTAGGTACATTTATCGGTAAGCATATCAAGTGTAGTCATTGTCTTCTTCCCATGGAGGTAAAAAGTACGCAGTATCAATGGTCACTTTTCCATCGGTGATGTCAATTTTTCTCTCATCGTCTGCACGTCTTCTATAGCCTTCAAAAGTTTGGAAGAAGTTAATTCTGCAGGTGTACTAAACCCAGGACATACAGGAGAGTTCAAACTGTCGTGATACATAGATAGACTCAAACGACCTCGATCTTTGACTTGGCACTGGCGTTTGAGCAGCAGGAAGGGTGAACAGACTTTTGTTTGAATCGTCATTTGTCTAAAACATAAGGTTCCTACGAATGGCTGAAAAAAAATAATGTCAATAATTATAAACCAAAACCTCTAACCGATATTATTTCCAAATACGGTTGAAAACGGATAATAAATCTTTTGGGTTAGCTCATTTTTGTTATTTTTATTTTTGACTTTTTTGTTTTTTATGTTATAATGCGTTTAGTTTACTTACTAGGTCAATTAAGTTTGGTTGGTTCACCCTTCCTGCTGCTATAATTAACCAAAGATTTTATCTAGACCTATACGATATCTGGATCTTGGATCATGTAAATTTATTGTAATAAATCCGAACGGAACAGCTTGTGCTTTTGAAAAGAAGTTTTTAAACTTAATCATGTCCATATCCCCTGAACACCAAGTATAATAAATATTCTGTGAAGTATAATTATCTACTCCATTAAACACGACTAAAATATTGCAGTTGTCTCTGATCATTTTAGGCATTTGTGTATATCTTTGTGTAACATAAATCACGTCAGTATTTTTATGTCTACCTGGCGCCTTTTTTAATAATTATTTCGTCATTCTGATGCCTCTACAGATAATTATTATTTTTTTATGTTTTTCAATGAACTCCTCAACGGTTGGAGGTTTCTCCTTATGAGGTACATACTTTAATTTTCTCTTTTCATAATAGATCACTGTTGTCCTATAATTATTTCCGCCGCACTTTGTACAGATATCTGTTTTGCCTCTTACTCCATTTCCACATAATATGCAGGGTCTTATTTTTGATCCTCTCTTTATCATATAGTTATGATGAGCACAATATTCTCCTAGACATCGTTTGCCGCATGTTTCTGTGGTTCCCTGAATGATCCATGAGCAATTATTTGCTGGAGTAGGCATTATATTTATATGGATATGTAAATTGAATTAAATATAAAATTTGGATATACTATTATATAGATGACAGAAAAAAATAATGCGATGTCCAACGATAAGATGACAGAAAAGATACAGACCTCCCAATCTGTATATAATAATGTTAATAATTTAAATGAGAATAATTATTTAACCAAAGATTATGATTTTGATCAAAGTGATCAATTCCGTGATTATGTTGCAAATCTAATGTCAGAAACGCCACATAACGAACTACATGATGTTGCTAAGCGTGGTTATCATCATTTACGTGAATATTATTCTCTTTTTCTTAATTCATTTGATGATGTTGTCTGGCACTCCGCTAAAGATGACGTTATCGAAAATCTTATTGTTATTGGCAACAAGAAAAAATTAACTTTGGAGGATCTTATGGTTTCCTCCATCCACAATAAAGAAGCATACGCTCAGGGAATTATTATCCAACATTTTAATAAATTCTACTTCTTTACCTCAGATTCTGATTTTGATAGATTTGCTAAGCATTTTAATGATGAATCTTCTGTGAGTGAAATTATTCCTAAATTCAGACTTAGATATCCTGTATTTGACCTTGATACAAAATACGTTTATGAGTCAATCAAATATCATGACAGTGACAAGATCGATATAAAACCAACAGATCAGCTAATTAACATTAATGACGTTATTGATTATTTTGCACAATTATGTGATTGTCCAACTCGTAAAGTATATGTTTTTGAAACAAATAGTGGTTATCATGTTTTATGCAAATCTGACCCAGTAACTTTCGATCAACAACATGAATTAACTAACCGAGTAGCTAACGAGAAAAATCCTGACTGGCAAATAGATCGACAAGCTGGACTTCATCGTATTAAGTTGAATAAGACAAAATCATACAAACCTGGCAAACAGACATCATGTAAGCGTCTGATCTCGCATAATGATCATTATTGTTCTTCAAAATTATTAGTTTCTCCAACAGCAATCCAACCTTGTTATGTGGAAGTAGTTGAAATTCAAAACGAAATAACTATTAACTGTGATGAGATCTCCAATGAGAATTTTGAAAGAATTTCTGCCGCTCTCACCGGTGAAGTTGATCAGCTGATCGATGTCGTTAATGTGTCGCAAAATAGATTTATAATATCGAGGAAACCCGGTCACTTCTGTAATATTTGTGAAAGGAGACATGGTTATATATGAACTATATGATCATGTTGAGGATAAATGCGATAATTGCATTATTTACATCAACGATGATTACTATTCGATTTGTTGTCCAAGCTCGACAGGAAAGCAGATAACCTTATCTGTTACTGCAATTACTGTAGATGAGGAAGTTGAGCAAATAATTGCTGGGACATCTAACAATGTCGAACTTGTGCAGATGGCTAGTGATCAACCGAAGAACAAGAAATACTTAAAATATTTGATCAACGCGAAACGTAGATTTCGTTATCCGAGGCATCTGAAAAGTAAAACCGCGGATCTTCTATATACCTCACTGCCAGCACATGAATCAGGATCAGGTTGTAAGATAATCCCCGATGAGGATTATATACATGGTTCTGCATGTGGTATGGGTAAATCCGAGGCTGCGTGGAGATCGCTGAAAGATAATCAGTCTGTCGTGATTGTATCGTACAGGAAAACCTTTACCGAAAAGATTAAATCAGATTATCAGATTGAATCTTACATGGATATTGATGGCAATATTGTATTTGATCAAAATACACCTGCACGTAGAGTTATTGTGCAGTGGGAATCTTTGCATAGGATTCGTGGAGTTCCTGACGTACTCATTGTTGATGAATGGCATGGTATTCGACGGCAACAATTTGCATCAGTCAGACACAGTAGAGAACGTTGGGAAAAGTTCGCAGGACTAATAACAGCTTGTAAAAGATTAATTGTCTTAGATGCTGATGCTGATGATGATGATTTTATATTATTTCGTGATAAATTGGGTAGGACAACTATGAAATTTATCATTAACAACTACAAACCTGATCATGACAAGAAATTTATTGTAGAACACTCGCATGAGAGTAATTTACATAATCTACTGGAAAGATTGAAATCCAGAGACATTAATGACAAGATTGCAATATTCACGCATAATAAACAAAGAACCAATTATTCCGTCGAGAATCTTGCAAAGCAACTACAACATCTTGGATATCGAGTTAGATATTACCACGCAGATACTGATCCTATACAAAAGAAAGCTGATTTTAGTAATATTAATCATGCGTTTGACAATATTGATGTTGTAATCAGTAACCACACGTTAGAAGCTGGAGTTAGCATAGTTGATGATAGATTCAAAATCATGCATTTGTTTTCTGAAGAACTTGGATCAGTAGAAGCTACTAAACAAGCGATCCACAGATTTCGCTGTATTAATGAAATTCACTATTCAGCAACGAGAAAACAACGAGAAACAAAATTACCATTAAATCGTGAGGCTGTTGAAAAGATCATTATTGATCGTGAAAGATTGATTGACAACGACACAAAATTATACAGAATTCCTAATGCAGGAGAATTACAAACAGCATTTGGATTTGCTTATATCAGCGACATTATCGACGAGAATAATTCAAAAATGTACTTTACATCTCGACTGATAAATGCGATGAGGAATACTGGATATTCTATAATAGAACCGTCTGTAGATGATTATGACACATGGGCGATGAAGAATAATATTGAAAAACCAAGTAAAGATGACGTCAAAAATAATCCTGTTGTTGATGAGTTTCTGAAGATCTCTGTTGGTGAGCGAATAAAACAAACTCATGTAGAAGATAAAGTAGATGACCACGATGAAGAATATCCAGAATATTACAAATATGATCCCCATGAAAGTCATGGGGAAAAATTAGAACCATACGAATCAAAGAGATTGTTTATGAATCATATATTCCAGTGCGATGTTGTTAAATTACCAGCTGAGCAAATAGAATATTTATATAAGAACTCAGTGCAAATAAGAAGGGGTCAACGAGTAATTGTTGTTAAATTTAATAACGGTCATGCTATAGAGACAGAAGTATTTCGCTCAGACAAAATATCTCCTAAAGAGAAATTAATGATAATCAGAGAATTCCTAACATCATTGAACTTACCTGATATTGTACCTGATGATTTGCTGATAACAAAAATAACAATATCTGGATCAGAATTCCGTATACATATAGAGAATCTGATTAATGATCCTGACTTACTGAAGAAATATAACTATCTATTAAGTAATTGGTCAAGCATATTTCCTGAATCAAGAATCTGGTCGAAGAAATTAACCGTATCAAACGTAATAGAGAAAATCAAATTGATTTATAAGGGTTTTGGAGCATCATTAACAGCTAATAACAAAAACACAACGAGATCAGACTATACACTTAGTTATCCTGAATGGCCTAGATCAGATTTTATTGATGATCCTCGCTGGAAAAATTGTGTTAACACGAATCAAGGATTCTATGGCGGTGATGACATTACAGTTATAAATGAACACTCGGCAATATTGAAGTTCCACATATGGTCAGTTAATGGTTGGTTTAATAATTAATGATAATAAGGCTTTAGATTTTGATAATAACAATTATTTCTGCGTGTGTGAAATCACCACAATCATTAATATTATATATGAGAAATGTGGCGATTTCACAAACATCTAACCGGTGTCCAAATTTCATTATTAGGTCAATCTGATATATCCTCGACATCATCATTATTATTGAGCGTCAGAATGACAAAATAAACATTTTTATTGTCACTGTGAAATCACCACAATCATTAATATTATATATGAGAAATGTGGCGATTTCACAAACACAGACATATCGTTCAGAATGACAAAATAATCATTCTATCTGATCTGCTAAATTTTAATCATCTTTTTTTACGACAAACATGGATAAATCCGAGGAGAATTACATTAATGTCATGAAAATTCATCTTGCATTAAGAAAAGAGTTAAAGGACAAACTGTTCAAAATAAACTGTTTAGGACAAGAAATAATGAAAAATCAGACTACAATTGATTGTCTGAAAAACATAATTTCGAATTGCGACAAGTGCAAAATAAAATTAAGAAAAATAGAAGCAGAATTAACAAATAGACGATAATTATTGTTATTGATTTAATATTAACAATAATAATATACCATGGCATCTGTTAACGACCTTATTGCACTTAATTTACTAAATAAACAAAGACAGGAGAATTATTTTCAGGATGCTCTGATTCAAGGGTCAAACGGCGATAAGTATTTTATGTCACCACCTGACTCTCAGTTAACATTTAAGATCATCAATAATAAGATTATTCCAGTTATCGGCAAAGTAACTGACCTAACAGACTTCTCGTTGATCAAGATCGTTGATGAGTTTTCAGAGGTATTCGATAATAGATTTAATTTACTTTGTAAGTCTGTTGCAGAAATAGAATTTGATCTTGGAAGGCCCCTTTCAGCAGAAGAAACTAAAGCTAAGAAGGTTGTTGATGATTTAATGTTATGTAACGCTGATAAAACAGTTAATAATGACAAAACAGAAATTAATATGTGTAGGGGATTAAGAGGAAGACCGCGTAAATAAATAATAATTAATCCTGACGAAGTATCAGATTAACAAAATAATTAATGTTTATTGCCGTTGGAGAATCGGCGATTTCCATAATAATATATATATATATATATATATATATATATATATATATATATATATATATATGATATCGCCGATTCTCCATTGACATATACAAACATCAGATTGACCAAATAATAATTATATCTTTGATTTTTTCTGCTATTTGACAGACAGGCATCAGATTAACAAAATGGATATTTTTATTGTCACTGAGGGATCGGGACAATCATATAATATTATTATGAAAATGTCCCGATCCCTCACGCGGAGATATAGACATCAGAATGACCAAATGACCTTTCTATCTTTGATTATGTCATCGAGGACGAGGATATTTTATCCATAATTGTTTAGTGTAGACCGGATGCAGGAAGAATATAGAATTTACTGGTTCGTCCTTCTTCTTATAATCTTTAAACAAGCGACCACTGCGAAAGAACCAATCTATCCGTTTGTCTGGACTCATATTAACATCAACAAGTATGTCAAGTGCCTCATCTCGGGTTATATAATCACATTCCATTATTAAATGTAATACGTCATCGATCCACGGGATTCTGTTATACTTTTCTTTTAATTTTCTTTTTGCCTCTCGATCAGCTTTCTCTTTGTTTTTTGCTTCACGTTGCTTTTCAACATCAGCGCAGAGGATATTCTGATTTTGAACTTGCAGACGATAATCTTCCATTTGCTTAGTTAAGTTATCTATCTGAGTTCGAAGTACATTTTGATCAACGATCGTCTGGCTCCTCAATGATTCTATTTATGATTTTTGTTCAGCAATGATCTTTGTTGATTCATCCGCAGCTATCTTTTTCTGCTTCCTCAGCGCCTCTATTTCTGTTTTTTGCTCAGCAATAATCTTTACTGATTTATCTGCAGTCTTCTTCTGTTTCCTCAGCGACTCTATTTCTAACTTTTGCTCAGCGATGACATTATTAAGATCATCGGCTATCTTGTTCTGCTTCTCATAGTCATTAATTTTGTTTTTCAACGACCTTATCTCCGACTTCTGCTCAGCAACGACATTATTAAGATCGGCAATATGATTTTCATAATCACGGATATTATTGTCATTATTATTGATTTTCAAGTTCAGATCAGCTATTTTATTATTTAGATGATCAACAATGTCGTTATTGTGTTTTTGTTTGTTATTTGATTTATTACTGCCGCTCCAGATTTCATATACTCGTGATAATCCGATTTTATACTCTTTGGATATCTCTATGGCTGACTTTTTGTTCTTCAGACTAAATATCGTCTTCTCGTCTGATCTTGACAATGATGTTGTCTTTGGCATCAGTTAGTGTTACTAATATAAAAATAAAAATTAAAATAATACAATTATTATTGTTTTTCAGGTAAAGTATGTCACGCATTTTTATAATGGCCTTGGTATTGTCTCGAGGTAATTACTATAGGTCGTGCGGCCAAAGATCAAATTCTATTTCTGCAACAGACTTACAAAGTAAATTAAATCTATTATCGAATACCTCTAAAAATTCATCAACGATCTTGATCAACGAGAAGTCTGTTAGGTCAGTTACTTTGCCGATAACTGGAATAATCTTATTATTGATGATCTTAAATGTTAACTGAGAGTCAGGTGGTGACATAAAATACTTATCGCCGTTTGACCCTTGAATCAGAGCATCCTGAAAATAATTCTCCTGTCTTTGTTTATTTAGTAAATTAAGTGCAATAAGGTCGTTAACAGATGCCATGGTATATTATTATTGTTAATATTAAATCAATAACAATAATTATCGTCTATTTGTTAATTCTGCTTCTATTTTTCTTAATTTTATTTTGCACTTGTCGCAATTCGAAATTATGTTTTTCAGACAATCAATTGTAGTCTGATTTTTCATTATTTCTTGTCCTAAACAGTTTATTTTGAACAGTTTGTCCTTTAACTCTTTTCTTAATGCAAGATGAATTTTCATGACATTAATGTAATTCTCCTCGGATTTATCCATGTTTGTCGTAAAAAAAGATGATTAAAATTTAGCAGATCAGATAGAATGATTATTTTGTCATTCTGAACGATATGTCTGTGTTTGTGAAATCGCCACATTTCTCATATATAATATTAATGATTGTGGTGATTTCACAGTGACAATAAAAATGTTTATTTTGTCATTCTGACGCTCAATAATAATGATGATGTCGAGGATATATCAGATTGACCTAATAATGAAATTTGGACACCGGTTAGATGTTTGTGAAATCGCCACATTTCTCATATATAATATTAATGATTGTGGTGATTTCACACACGCAGAAATAATTGTTATTATCAAAATCTGAAGCCTTATTATCATTAATTATTAAACCAACCATTAACTGACCATATGTGGAACTTCAATATTGCCGAGTGTTCATTTATAACTGTAATGTCATCACCGCCATAGAATCCTTGATTCGTGTTAACACAATTTTTCCAGCGAGGATCATCAATAAAATCTGATCTAGGCCATTCAGGATAACTAAGTGTATAGTCTGATCTCGTTGTGTTTTTGTTATTAGCTGTTAATGATGCTCCAAAACCCTTATAAATCAATTTGATTTTCTCTATTACGTTTGATACGGTTAATTTCTTCGACCAGATTCTTGATTCAGGAAATATGCTTGACCAATTACTTAATAGATAGTTATATTTCTTCAGTAAGTCAGGATCATTAATCAGATTCTCTATATGTATACGGAATTCTGATCCAGATATTGTTATTTTTGTTATCAGCAAATCATCAGGTACAATATCAGGTAAGTTCAATGATGTTAGGAATTCTCTGATTATCATTAATTTCTCTTTAGGAGATATTTTGTCTGAGCGAAATACTTCTGTCTCTATAGCATGACCGTTATTAAATTTAACAACAATTACTCGTTGACCCCTTCTTATTTGCACTGAGTTCTTATATAAATATTCTATTTGCTCAGCTGGTAATTTAACAACATCGCACTGGAATATATGATTCATAAACAATCTCTTTGATTCGTATGGTTCTAATTTTTCCCCATGACTTTCATGGGGATCATATTTGTAATATTCTGGATATTCTTCATCGTGGTCATCTACTTTATCTTCTACATGAGTTTGTTTTATTCGCTCACCAACAGAGATCTTCAGAAACTCATCAACAACAGGATTATTTTTGACGTCATCTTTACTTGGTTTTTCAATATTATTCTTCATCGCCCATGTGTCATAATCATCTACAGACGGTTCTATTATAGAATATCCAGTATTCCTCATCGCATTTATCAGTCGAGATGTAAAGTACATTTTTGAATTATTCTCGTCGATAATGTCGCTGATATAAGCAAATCCAAATGCTGTTTGTAATTCTCCTGCATTAGGAATTCTGTATAATTTTGTGTCGTTGTCAATCAATCTTTCACGATCAATAATGATCTTTTCAACAGCCTCACGATTTAATGGTAATTTTGTTTCTCGTTGTTTTCTCGTTGCTGAATAGTGAATTTCATTAATACAGCGAAATCTGTGGATCGCTTGTTTAGTAGCTTCTACTGATCCAAGTTCTTCAGAAAACAAATGCATGATTTTGAATCTATCATCAACTATGCTAACTCCAGCTTCTAACGTGTGGTTACTGATTACAACATCAATATTGTCAAACGCATGATTAATATTACTAAAATCAGCTTTCTTTTGTATAGGATCAGTATCTGCATGGTAATATCTAATTCGATATCCAAGATGTTGTAGTTGCTTTGCAAGATTCTCGACGGAATAATTGGTTCTTTGTTTATTATGCGTGAATATTGCAATCTTGTCATTAATGTCTCTGGATTTCAATCTTTCCAGTAGATTATGTAAATTACTCTGATGCGAGTGTTCTACAATAAATTTCTTGTCATGATCAGGTTTGTAGTTGTTAATGATAAATTACATAGTTGTCCTACCCAATTTATCACGAAATAATATAAAATCATCATCATCAGCATCAGCATCTAAGACAATTAATCTTTTACAAGCTGTTATTAGTCCTGCGAACTTTTCCCAACGTTCTCTACTGTGTCTGACTGATGCAAATTGTTGCCGTCGAATACCATGCCATTCATCAACAATGAGTACGTCAGGAACTCCACGAATCCTATGCAAAGATTCTCACTGCACAATAACTCTACGTGCAGGTGTATTTTGATCAAATACAATATTGCCATCAATATCCATGTAAGATTCAATCTGATAATCTGATTTAATCTTTTCGGTAAAGGTTTTCCTGTACGATACAATCACGACAGACTGATTATCTTTCAGCGATCTCCACGCAGCCTCGGATTTACCCATACCACATGCAGAACCATGTATATAATCCTCATCGGGGATTATCTTACAACCTGATCCTGATTCATGTGCTGGCAGTGAGGTATATAGAAGATCCGCGGTTTTACTTTTCAGATGCCTCGGATAACGAAATCTACGTTTCGCGTTGATCAAATATTTTAAGTATTTCTTGTTCTTCGGTTGATCACTAGCCATCTGCACAAGTTCGACATTGTTAGATGTCCCAGCAATTATTTGCTCAACTTCCTCATCTACAGTAATTGCAGTAACAGATAAGGTTATCTGCTTTCCTGTCGAGCTTGGACAACAAATCGAATAGTAATCATCGTTGATGTAAATAATGCAATTATCGCATTTATCCTCAACATGATCATATAGTTCATATATAACCATGTCTCCTTTCACAAATATTACAGAAGTGACCGGGTTTCCTCGATATTATAAATCTATTTTGCGACACATTAACGACATCGATCAGCTGATCAACTTCACCGGTGAGAGCGGCAGAAATTCTTTCAAAATTCTCATTGGAGATCTCATCACAGTTAATAGTTATTTCGTTTTGAATTTCAACTACTTCCACATAACAAGGTTGGATTGCTGTTGGAGAAACTAATAATTCTGAAGAACAATAATGATCATTATGCGAGATCAGACGCTTACATGATGTCTGTTTGCCAGGTTTGTATGATTTTGTCTTATTCAACTTAATACGATGAAGTCCAGCTTGTCGATCTATTTGCCAGTCAGGATTTTTCTCGTTAGCTACTCGGTTAGTTAATTCATGTTGTTGATCGAAAGTTACTGGGTCAGATTTGCATAAAACATGATAACCACTATTTGTTTCAAAAACATATACTTTACGAGTTGGACAATCACATAATTGTGCAAAATAATCAATAACGTCATTAATGTTAATTAGCTGATCTGTTGGTTTTATATCGATCTTGTCACTGTCATGATATTTGATTGACTCATAAACGTATTTTGTATCAAGGTCAAATACAGGATATCTAAGTCTGAATTTAGGAATAATTTCACTCACAGAAGATTCATCATTAAAATGCTTAGCAAATCTATCAAAATCAGAATCTGAGGTAAAGAAGTAGAATTTATTAAAATGTTGGATAATAATTCCCTGAGCGTATGCTTCTTTATTGTGGATGGAGGAAACCATAAGATCCTCCAAAGTTAATTTTTTCTTGTTGCCAATAACAATAAGATTTTCGATAACGTCATCTTTAGCGGAGTGCCAGACAACATCATCAAATGAATTAAGAAAAAGAGAATAATATTCACGTAAATGATGATAACCACGCTTAGCAACATCATGTAGTTCGTTATGTGGCGTTTCTGACATTAGATTTGCAACATAATCACGGAATTGATCACTTTGATCAAAATCATAATCTTTGGTTAAATAATTATTCTCATTTAAATTATTAACATTATTATATACAGATTGGGAGGTCTGTATCTTTTCTGTCATCTTATCGTTGGACATCGCATTATTTTTTTCTGTCATCTATATAATAGTATATCCAAATTTTATATTTAATTCAATTTACATATCCATATAAATATAATGCCTACTCCAGCAAATAATTGCTCATGGATCATTCAGGGAACCACAGAAACATGCGGCAAACGATGTCTAGGAGAATATTGTGCTCATCATAACTATATGATAAAGAGAGGATCAAAAATAAGACCCTGCATATTATGTGGAAATGGAGTAAGAGGCAAAACAGATATCTGTACAAAGTGCGGCGGAAATAATTATAGGACAACAGTGATCTATTATGAAAAGAGAAAATTAAAGTATGTACCTCATAAGGAGAAACCTCCAACCGTTGAGGAGTTCATTGAAAAACATAAAAAATAATAATTATCTGTAGAGGCATCAGAATGACGAAATAATTATTAAAAAAGGCGCTAGGTAGACATAAAAATACTGACGTGATTTATGTTACACAAAGATATACACAAATACCTAAAATGATCAGAGACAACTGCAATATTTTAGTCGTGTTTAATGGAGTAGATAATTATACTTTACAGAATATTTATTATACTTGGTGTTCAGGGGATATGGACATGATTAAGTTTAAAAACTTCTTTTCAAAACCACAAGCTGTTCCGTTCGGATTTATTACAATAAATTTACATGATCCAAGATCCAGATATCGTATAGGTCTAGATAAAATCTTTGGTTAATTATAGCAGCAGGAAGGGTGAACCAACCAAAATTAATTGACCTAGTAAGTAAACTAAACGCATTATAACATAAAAAACTAAAAAGTCAAAAATAAAGATAACAAAATTGAGCTAACCCAAAAGATTTATTATCCGTTTTCAACCGTATTTGGAAATAATATCGGTTAGAGGTTTTGGTTTATAATTATTGACATTATTTTTTTTCAGCCATTCGTAGGAACCTTATGTTTTAGACAAATGACGATTCAAACAAAGGTCTGTTCACCCTTCCTGCTGCTGTTTGAGATCCTCTAACAGTGAGTCAAGGAAGTCCATAATGAAACCTGCTGCGTCCTCGGGTGGAATGTCAGACGCGAAGTCATTAAATTTCACCGTGTATATGTAAGTTAACGTCCTAAATTTTCTCGAAATCACTGTCTGAGTCATTTGGATGCTAACATACTCTTTTAGGTCTACTGAATGCTTTTCCTTCTTGGACGCACTTTGCTGTGACGGTATGGTGGTGGTGAAAGAGGCCAATAATGTTCGTTCCTTCTCTTTTTTCCATCTGCGTAGAGTGATTCATCTTTCTCTACATTTGTCCTCGCAATGAAGTGTCGTTCTTGGAAGTCGTCCCCTTTTTAATTTGAGCGATATCAGTGTGTCCATAAGGTAAAGTCTTGTAGTCTGGAAGTTGCACTGGTTCCACATAGTTTTTCATGGCGTTAGTAAATAAACAACAAAGATGTGGTACTGCATTGGTGATGTGATCGTGAGGCACAGCATCGCGCTCGAATTTCTTATTGGACTGAATCTTTCACTCGATTCTTGCTGTGTCGAAGTCATCATTTTTGTTACTTGCTATCCTCATGGAACCATTTTTATACCAGTGTGTCCGTACGGTAAAGTGAAGTGGTTGGGAAGTCACACTCGTTTCTGGTACACGTTTTCCTGTCAAGCAGCGTTCTTCCTGGGTGTGCTGACAAGGCTTGTCTTGGTTGCAAGTTTCGACACAAGTACGGCATATGGGAAACATCAGTTTTCCTTGGCAATGGTCAGGTAAAAAGGGATGGTACAAGTCCGTGGGAGGCAAGACATTACATTTAATCAATCCTTCTTATTGTCGAATGTTTTCCACGTTGATGTGTTCCGTAAACAATTGCAGGTGCCCTGCGGAAAAGTGACTATATTTGCACACGTAAGGATACAGCGAACACACGTCTAAGTATCTGATTTCTTCTCCTTTCTCCTCGTTGGCTTGGTACGGCAAACAGGTGGCATTCATCCATCCTCTGTACAAACTATCCCGCTGGTTCAGAGGGTCCACCAGCTTGTAACTTTCCAACGGTGATCGTACTCGTGTTCCCACATTTACACCACTTGGTATCCTTGCTGTTCTAACTTCAAGCGCCGTTGACAAGTAGCCTCGTACAAGTCTTCCATGAACGTTGTAAAAACTGATTTTTAGTGTCACGTTGAGGGTAACAGATGGGACATCCGTGAAATAAGCAACCGTTAAACTAGTACGCGATCTTGGGGTTTTCTAAGTCCCAGCCATCCACCGAATACGTTCCGAAGGTCTTTTCGCCTCCTCCGTTTCGGGCGTATTGTCTTAGTTGTCGCACAAGTAATGTAGCCAGCGTAGGGCTTTGACCGAGTTTGGACGTTTGACAACCAGGCTGTTTTCGGGCATGAATTGTTGGCGGTACACTAAGCAGTACGCTTTGGCAATGGTGCAGGCTTCTTTCAAAGGATCGATCCCTCCATGCTCCATGAATAATTCTCGAAATTTTCCACAGCAACGCCGTAAAATGTCCACGTCGGAACGACAATACTTTAACATTTCTTCTTGCAAGTCGAAGGGGTTCGAGGGGTGAGTATGGTACCAGGCGTAGAAAGCTTCTCGTCGTTCGGTGCCCATGTTGTCGGGGTCGTAGTAGTGAGCATCTTGCAAATGAGGTAGAACGGCGTGTTGATTGGCTTCGGTATTGGAAAAGTGTGGAAAATAGCCATTTCTGTCATTCCAAATGTTTTAGGCATTCGGCCCTTCGACGACCGATATGCAGACTGCGTTCAATACTCCCCTTTTTAACGCGTCTTTACGTCTCTCAATGTATAACTTTAGCATATTAGCATGAAATATGCACAACTTACCATTCATGTCGATTTTATAGTCCATTTCACCTTTGACCTCCTTAATCTCGTAGGGACCTTTCCACTCAACTAACAGTTTGTGCTAGTGGGAAGAAGCACTAACACCCGATCGCCCACAACGAATTTTCTATTACGCGCCTTACGATTGTAATACTTGGTATACTTATGCCTCTATCTTACAAGTTCTTCATGTGCCATTTGATAAGTGCTTTTCAAACCTCTCACGCAAGTCGTGCACTTATTGGAACGTAGTTTTTACTTCGTCGTCGGTGACATCGCCTGCCCAAAGATCACATAAGATTCGCAAAGGGCCTCGAATCGTTCTCCCGTACAACAATTCAGAGGGAGAGAACCCCAAACTTTCTTGAGAAATCTAGCGATACGCGAACAGAACAGCGTTCAAATAGCGGTCCCAATCTTGCGTATGCTTCTCGCACATTCGCCGTAATATTTGTTTCAGGTACTATTAAATTTTTCTACCAGACCGTTCCACATGGGATGGTACGGTGTCGTGTTCAGTTGTTTGATGGACAACAACCTACTAATTTCACTCATGAGGTCGGAAGTGAATTGGGCTCCGCAATCCATACACTGCTAAATATATCAATCAGCGCTTCGGCCACCCGTCCCGTTTCAATACTTGGCAACGTTACGGCTTCAGTGTACCTAGTTGCATAATATGAAAGTGTAACGATATACCTGTTTTTCCTATCGGTCAGAGGTTGTTGTTGTTGTTGTTGTTGTTGTAGGGTTTAACTCCATTTCTCAGCACAAGATAGGCTATACATGGCGGCCAGTATAAATGGTGGAGGAAGAACCCAGGAAAACCCCGGAAAGAACCACCAACCCACGAAAGTCTACTGGCAAGCTTTCTCACATACCCACGTTGGCCAAACCTGAGACTCGAACCCACGCAGACAGAGATGAGATAGCAATGATCCGTCACGGTTAGCGCTTTAGACCACTCGGCCATTCAGGGCCCAGGTCATAGGTTGTATTAGCCCAACAATATCCACCGCCACACTTTTAAATGGTGTATCTATTAAAGGCATCTGTCCCAGGGGAACTCGTAAAACCCTCCCCTTAAATACAGCTTTCTGGCACATGCCATAAGACCGAGAACACCGCGTGACGTCACTGTTTTCACCAGGCCAGTAGAATTCAGCCAGCACTCTACTGGTCGTCTTCCTCTTTACCGAGATGGCCCGCCATGCTAGACTCGTGCGCCACCCTCAGTACACAGGACCTGTATTTCTGGGGCACAACCAAGTGCCAATATTTCCTACCGTCTTGTCTGATAATCTCCCTGTGGATTAACTCACTCCTCCCAACAAACTGTGAGCTGCCCCCACCCTTGCAGTGTTTAATAGCGTCAGACGCATTTTTCTCTGCAATAAATTTCACGGATTCGTAACGTTCTTGCTCTCGTATGAATTCATCACGCGAAATTCCGCCGATTGGTTCGGGATCTTTTAATTCCTGTAACGCGTTTTTCTCTCACCGGGCTTGCGCTAGCGTTTCAACGGCCTGAGCTATAGGTATTTTAAAATCTGCCATGGTCGGAAGACGGGAACCTTCAACATTGCCGATCGTCAGATCGTACATCGGGTTATCCATGCAGAGGGCATCAATCTCGACTCTTGCGACGGGTATGCGATCGATCGTCTGATCGGGTAGCATGAAGGGAGATTCCCATCCGGTCATTTGGCTATCCTTCATGAGATTACGCTTGATAACCACACCTGTACAACCAGTGTCACGCAAAACTGTGACATCTTGCCCATTAATGGTACCTTTCGCTGTTGGTACCCGCGCTTCAGGAAAAAGACTCGTACCGAGTGATGGGATATCAGAATTGACCTGAATATGGCCAGCGGACCTGGTTTTGTTCTCTATAGCCACAGCTACCTTGTGCATATTACCCTTCCTTTGAGGACACTTTGCTTGTACATGACCCCATTCGTTACATGCATAACATCGTATACCTTGATGACCTGTAACCTTAACAGATCTACTTACCTCAGTCGATTTCACAGGCTCTATAGGCGTCGATCCCTTAGATTGGTTCCCAGACTTATCTTTTGAATCCACGTTCTGAATTCCTCCATGAGCTTCGGTATAGTAATCTGCCTGCTTAGCAGTGTCTTGAACGTTTAAAAATGCTTTCTTTCAGAAACTGGTTCATTTCCCTACCAACTATACTTAACAACTGATCTTTAAACAAGAAATCAATCAAATCTTCAAACGTTTTCTGCACTTTTTACCACATTCAATCCATGGCTGGAAATAATTAGCTATTCTGACAATAAACTGACCAAAGGTTTTTCCTTTCTGGGTTTGCTATATCTGAACTGTTTAAGAAAACCCCGCCCAGTGAACTCGTACCTTTTCAGAAGTGCATTCCCTGAGAGCGTCTTAATTAAACACATCACTTCTGGGGAGTCGCGAGTATACATCCAACGCTTTGCCTTTTAATAAAGTACTGAGATGTAGATCCCACTCATCTCCACCCCCCACCCCCCTTCTGGTTCTCGATATATCGCTCAAACCGATGGATATCACTATCCATGTTATCTTTTTTCATCGTCGAATAAAGGTAGTTTGGGGTCCTTTAACTTGCTTGAGGCAGACTCTTGTTCTCCTTTTCTAGCGATAAATAACTAATTGTCTCTCATAATATCCTTGTTTATTTCTTTCACCTACCTCTATGATCTTTAATCTTGCCAGCTTTTCTAATTCGACACTCCTTTCCTCTGCTTCCCCTTCTAATTTCCTTTTTCCCTTTCGAGCTGTTTTGCCATTTCTAATTTCTTTTCCTCGGCTTCCCTTTCTAAAGCTAATCTTTCCTTCCATAATTCCCTTTTTTCTCTTTCGAGTTGTCTTGCCATTTCTACTTTTATTTCTTCGGCTTCCCTTTGTAATGCCAATCTTTCCTTCCATAATTCCCCTTTCCTTTGCCCTATCATCCCGTTCCCGTGCTTGTTTTTCCTGAATAAATTTTCTTAGACTTTCTCATTCATATCCAAGCTGTTTACCCAAATCATCTAAGTCTCTAAGTGATGACATGACTGTCAGCTGATAAGGTGATACTCTATATAAACTTGAACAATAGGTCTTAAAGGAAGTAAAACTACAATTGCCAACCATATCTTTGCTATTAAGGCAACATAAACAAAACAAACATGTACGTGTATGGACCCCCGCACGCAGAAAAGAGAACCAAAGAAAAAAGCTACGCACCTACTTAAGATGTACTTGTCAAAGAGGTCACAATCTACAGCATACCAATAGTTGCATACGTTCGCACACAAGATGTCGGTAATTCACTCAATCCAAATATCCCACTTCTGACACCAATGTAACAGGATTGAAACCGAATGGAGTTTTGGACTGAGTGATAACACAACACATGTGAGTGAATGGAAGTTTATGAAATGAAAATTAAATATTCACGACAATACATACGCAAGCAGACGCACAAACCAACCCACGAGATACAAGACTACTATACCGAACAGGTTATGAAAATACAGAGTCATATATGAAACAAATATGAATATCGTTCATACATCCACAATATGCATAATGAAAAGAGTATGATTCACAGAATCATATGATACAAAGGAATAAGCATTAGTTCGATTCACAGAATCATATGATGCAAAAAAGATAAGTATGGTTCACACAACCATATGATACAAAGAAAAATAATTATGGTTCACACAACCATATGATACAAAGAAAAATACGATTGGTCTATACAACTATATGTTCTTGTAAACACAATACAGTGTATGCTGCCTTTATTCAGAGGTTGTAATTCACATCACAATTTCTTGGCCTTCTCTAGAATCCGGAAATCCTATCCAACAATTCCAGTCGTGTAACAGATACACTGTCGGTTGAATTTAATTTAATGGCTTCGCTGCCACACTGCAGGTCATGCCGTTACCTTTCTGTTTCATCCATCTCATCCATCCATCCACCCATCCACTCAGCCCTATGGCTGTAAAAAGTCCAAGTGATCATCACTGTGTCGCATAAGACAATATGTCTCCTAAAAATACAGAAGAAAAAAAAAATGTACACGACCAGGGGTAAAGTACCCGTGCACATCGTGCTATATGGGTATATCTCAACGAGCGACCTACGGCGAGATGCATGTATTGCCCAGTCACCAAAAGGAGAAAACCAGAAAAAAAAAAATACGAACTACCCTAGGTACCGCTGTTTGCGTCTAATAAACCACTTACCCAAATTGTTCTAAGGTATTACCAAATTATTTTCTTGCCTTATTCCATGACAAGATGTGTGTTCGGAAATAAAAGGCATCCGTCCCTAACGATTAACTACCGGAAGGATTTCGTTCAAAGCATGTTTGATGTTACGAAAATGTAGCAACAACACGAGGCGTTTATGAGACACAATTTTCACGATAAAAGTATGGGAGACAGGAGAACATACTACATACTACTTAGCAAGCAATTAAATGTTCTCGAATCATTCTCAAGAGTCGGATTGTAAAATAGTTTGATGCATGTCACCGATTTATATATATATATATATATATATATATATATAAATGTAGCTGTTTCAACAATCTTTTCTACCTATCCCCTTCTCTGGCTGTATTCCTATACATATAGAAAGAGAGACAGATAAAAAGACCAAGAGATATTATCAAGATGGCTACCATGGTGGCCATATTGGATAGTCACCAATTTCATTTAGGACCAACTAGACGTCATCAAAAGTTGTTTCAGTGAAAGCCCTGTGGGGATATGACCATTTTGTTATTAGAAACGGTACGAAGATTGTCAAACTAGCAGTTATTGCTGGATGTTGAAATGGCATCATTATAATTTAGTCCCATATAGATATTATTCGAGGTCTTATTGTGATACCACCATGTACATATAACCTTCCATTCAGCAGGAACAGCGATAACAAGACTAAAAATGGCCACTCTAGTGGATGTCTGTGCGGCATCATTTTCATTTAGAACCTACTAGACAGCATACCAATTCTTTTGTGGAGAGGAATGTGATCGAGTACGTGAAGCGTCTTCCCAATCCTTGAAGTAGTTGAGTAGTAGTAGCGAAAGCAAACTTGTGGTCACGGACGGACATAAGCGGACAACAGGTCATCCGATATACTTTCCTGCTCTATAAGCACTATAACTAAAGGAAAATTAGAGAATCACCTACCACACAATAGAAATTGATTTATTCGAGTGCAAAATTTCGTTTTCAAATAATGGCTTGCTTACACATTATGGGTAGTATATGTTGAGGAGGAGTTTTTCTTCTAATAGAAGCTGGCAGGTATGCAGATGGGATTGGTAAGAGCCCTTTTCAGATTTTAAATCTTCTGCCTATCATTCAGTTAGACACCAGCTACTTGTAGAGTGTACTGGTCACTATTTTATATAACTTTACCCTATTTGAGAAGTTGTTGTCCCGAAGTTCACCAATGTCTGAAAATTAATAATAGGATGCAATGTTCCATTGATATTGGGTGTTATTTTATGGTTCTGGGTCTGCTACAAGGAATATACTAAAATATTCACATGCATAGACATTTCATTTAAATCATTCTCATTACATATTCTGGCTGTCTAAGACAGGTAAGATGTACGTATCAAATTTGATGAATTTGATTGTTTCCAGAATTTATGAAGATTTTATTAAATATCGTCATATCAATATTAATGTCCATTATATTAGATTTTAGACAATATTAGTGTCTATTATATTAGATTTTAGACAATATTAGTGTCCATTATATTAAATTTTAGACAATATTAGTGTCCATTATATTAGATTTTAGACTTGAAATAAACTTCTTGCTTTCTGATGGAATGAACTTTGTGTTGGTGGAATATAACTATTAGATCTTCTGGAGTTAAGTACAGGTGTTGATAGATGGGAAGATGGGCTACAAGCGAAGGCAGATTTAAGAGAAGTACAGTGTAAGAAAGGAAAAAAAATATACAGAAAAGACTCAAATGAATGAAACCAGCACGAGAGGAATAAGTAACTAATTATCTGACACGAAACTATCTGAGCTCTCAGCATTCGATGTGTTCGCCAAGGTTGTTGGTAATAATCAGAAAATAAACATACTAAATAGTTCAATGCTTCTGAGCTATTAAATATTAAATGACGATACATGTGCAAGTGACTTTAGAGTACAACCTGCTATGATTATTTATCAAATACACGATTCTTATGTACTGTACGTGCTATATAATCATTTACATTTTTACTTATTTTATTATTATTATTATTATTATTATTATTATTATTATTATTATCATCATTATTATTGCAAACAAGTCTATGCGATACTCGCTTGTCTCTGCAAGATATTTAAGATGGCTATCACGGTGAATGTATTCTGATAAAATCACCATGTTGGTATGATTTTGCATTCATTAGGTGTACCAATAAAAAGATTTTCAAAACGGTAGCCAAGATGGCCGTATTTGTTGTTGGATCGGCACCATTTTCATTGTGACTAGATATCTTTAAAAAGTCTTTAGCTAAAAAAAACTGTTGATATGACCATTTACTCAGGAGGAGTAGCTATAACGCAATTTTTCAAGATGGCTACTACAATGGCCATATTAGATGTCTGAAGTACGCAGTTTTCATTTAGGCCCAATTAGACATTATAAGAATGTTGCGGTGAAAATGCCATATAAATATAGATTTCCCTTCAAGTGAAGCAGCAGTGCCTATGTGGCAGCCATATTGGATATCCGAGCGGCACCATAATCCTCTGGGACTAACTAGACCATGGGATAAACAATGTGGCAATCCTTAAAGAGATCTATGAGGGGGAGCGATACCAAACTTCTGCTATTGGACGAACAGATGATAGACAACATGCCATCTCACAATCTCTTATGGTTTATGACCAGTTGTGCGTTGAAAGAATCCCAAGTAATGTATATATGGTTACAGGGTGGGGACCTAAATACCTCTTGTTATAACCCTGCGATATATGTGCTATATGTTGACTCCTGGGTAATTGATTGAAATATGCGAGGCATGTAACTAAAGGGTTAATTTAAATTTATGTCGAATCAAACGAGCCCCAATCCCATTGTCATCATCAACATTTCAAGTGTTGGCACAATCTCCGCTTATTGCACCAACATTAACCCAATCTTCAATGTGTCTAACACTGTAGGAGTTTAAGGATATTATTCACTTGCATGTGTGCAATGTCCATACGGACTGACGGACTATATCACAAAATGTTATACATAGCAGAAGTAATATGCGCGTACTTGGGATCATATGTGGTCTATACAGGCGGCCGTAGGTTAACATGCAGCAGACGCTTGGGGTCATATCATATCATATAGGTGCCTATAGGTTTAACATAGATAAAGAAACAAACAAATGCATACCAAATAGAAAACACAAATGGCAATCATGGAGTAGTATCTCATTTCTTGAGAACTGATTGACCCTGAATAGGGCAGTTGGGGTTTATTAATCAAAGTGAATCACTTGGCAAGAAAACAACTCTTATGCTTCCAGAAGAGGATGACCTTAATTTGGATTTACTGTTGCAAGAATATTTGTCGGCACCAGAAGTAGCACTACCTTGACCACCTTTTCCATCGCTACATTTGGTGGAGGTGGAGAATTTTCGAAAGAGATGGAAAGAATAATTGGAAATCTTTTTATAGAGCAGCAGGCAGGGCGAACAGACAACTTGTGTTCCTGACCTTATTTTACAAAAATAAAGGTTCCTACAGGGGCTGAAAAAATAATGTCAATAACGCTAAACCGAACCTCCTAACTTTTATTATTACCATATAGTTTGAAAAAACGAATAATAAATCGTTTGGGTTAGCTCATTTTTATTATTATATTTTTGACCTTTTTGTTTTTTATGTTATAATGCGTTTAGTTTACTCGCGGGTCAATTAAGTTTTGTCGGCCACCCTGCCTGCTGCTATAATTAACCAAAGATTTTATCCAGACCTACACGATATCTAGATCTTGGGTCATGTAGATTTATCGTTATAAAACCAAACGGAACTGCTTGTGCTTGCGCAAAAAAGTTTTTAAATTTAATCATATCTATATCCCTTGAACACCAAGTATAGTAAATATTCTGTAAAGTATAATTATCTACTCCATTAAATACAACCAAAATATTGCAGTTGTCTCTGATCACTTTAGGTATTTGTGTATATCGTTGTGTAACATAAATCACGTCTGTATTCTTGTGTCTACCTCGAGAAAATATTCTAGCTGGATTTGTCTGTTTATCCAACATAACGTCATCGTACACCACTAAATGATTAATAAATCCATCTAGGTCATCTACAGATGGGGCCTCATCAATATCGGTAATAAAGTCAACAACATCATCACCGTCTTCATTCAGCAATTTCGCTTTTTCATTAAAATCTTTAAGTACTTCGTAACAGTGTTGATCATCTACAGATGGTGCTACTAAATACAGTTTACTCCATTTTAACCATCGCATTATTAAATTTAATAATAGTTGTGTTTTACCTGATCCAGATGGACCTATTATAATCATCCTTATCGAATTTGGTAATGCTGGATGATGCTTCACTGGCTCCTGTTTTCGTGTCGCCGAAAAGTCAATTATATCCATATAATAAATAATATGGATCTATATTGTGTTCGGTGTAGAGCGTCTACACCTACTGCTGAATTAACAACAATAACAACAAAAAATAAACGACGTGCTCTGACAGGCAAATGTGTAAAATGTGGCACGAAGAAATACAAATTTGTCAAAACAAAGACAGGTGGAGATATTGCCGCTTTATTAGGAAAATTACCAGGAACTCCGTGGGCTAAATACCCCGGTGAGAAACACCTTCCTGGATATAATTATTGTGGTCCTGGAACTCGACTTGATATCCGACTTGATGATCAAGATCAACCAAGATCAGGAGAGTATCCAATAAATAAGATTGATCAAGCGTGTCATGTTCATGACGTTGCGTATAAAAATAAAGATTTACAACAACGGCATCTCGCAGATGTAAAATTGATTCATGCATTAAATTCTATACCAAATAAATCTGTCAGAGAAAAACTCGCTAGTTTTCTAGTAAAATCTGCCATGAAAGGTAAAATAATGTTAGGGGCTGGTAATTAATTATATAACTATTATAATGGAATCCATTTATTATAGCCCAAGAGGATATTGGAGAGGCAGATCAGCATTAGTAAATTATCTGAAGCAGCAAAAGTTTCACGTTCTGTTGCTGCAGCGTGGTTAGCACGACAGGCAATATGGCAAATTTATCTACCACCGCCTAAAAAAATTCAGTATGCACATTTTGATGTCAGCGTCCCTAATGAGGTTCATCAAGCAGATATTTTATTTTTACCGCACGATACCATTAAAATTGGTAGACGTCAATCACGCACGTACAAATACGCATTAACTGTCGTTGACGTTGCAAGTAGATATAAAGAAGCGGAACCATTATCAACAAAGACAGCATTTGAAGTTGCATCTGCGTTTGAACGAATTTATCAGCAAGGACCTTTGCGATGGCCACAGTTATTACAAGTTGATCCTGGCAAAGAATTTCTTGGTGCAGTATTATCGTTGATGAAGAAACATAACGTTAAAATCAGACGAGGACACACTGAAATTCATCGTGATTAGGCAATCGTTGAACGATTTAATCGAACACTTGCCGAGCGGTTATTTGGATACCAATACGCAAAAGAAATATCTACTGACTTTAAGTCCGGTGAGAGATCTCGTGAATGGGTTGCGAGGTTACCAAGTGTGATAGCTGCATTAAATAACGAAATTACTCGTTCAACTTCCATGAAACCTTATAATGCGATCACAAAAAAATATATACCCCGTAGCAATGACAGACAACAACCTCAACCAGTATTAGGTAATGTAACTGTAAGATATTTATATGAACCTGGCGAACTTGAAGGTGGTAAAAAAAGCGCAACTGATCCTATCTGGAGTGTGACTACACATACAATTTCTAGCGTGGTTAGATCCACTGGTAGACCTCCAATCTACAGATTAGATTCTACTGCCCCTCAACGTGGATTTGTACGTGAACAGTTACAAGTAATTCCTAAAGGCACACAATTACCACCACATACAATTACATAACCAGAACCTCTACGTCGATTGCATTCAAGACAGGTCAGCATCACATTATTACGTGTATGACCAAGATCACTATTAATTCTGTCTACGGTAAATTGTCTTGGATTATTATTCGAATATTGCCATAACATATTACAGTTACAACTTGCACAATGATTATTCTGTAGTTGTTTTAGTGTTATAATAAACTCAACATCAATATCAAAGTCACGCTTATTTTTTTTTTGTCACATTGCTTATAACCAGATAGTTTTTTTTTTATTACGTCATTATTAACAGTTTGATTATTTTTTTCTGTAAAATTCATAATAACCCTATGTAGTTGAGATATTCTTCTGACTCTAGAAACTGCGAGATAGACTAAATTCGACCATTCAATCCGATCATCTATAATCCAGATATTTGTATCAGAAATAGTTAACCCCTGTGATGAGTGAATAGTTATAGCGTATCCTAACGTCCACGGTGATTTATTCATATTCAGCGCATTCTCAACGACATTAATATCGACTAAAATAATATCGTTCAAGACAAGATTCTGTATTCCACACCAGGAATTTCAACATCAATATTCTGTCGTCGAGTATCTGCTGGGCGATAACATAATGGTACAGGTAGATCTGAAAACTTTTCTTTATGTAACAGAAATAATTTATCCTGTAGTTCATCACGAACTATCTTTCTACTTGCAACTATTAAATCAGCGGGATTCCATAAATTTAGAAAATCATTCATAGAAGTCTCTGGAATTACTCCTCGCATTATCTCACATTGTACTCTGTCTGGCTGAAGTCTGATTAATCTTTTAAATTCCTTCAGCGGTTCATCAATAGCTCTATGGTCATCATTTATTTCCTCATAATAATCTACGTTATTCTTCAGCCATTCATGTGGAGACTATCCAATAAAGGGTGGTGGTTGACCATGATCACCACACATTATTACAGCAGTATTCTTTGTCAATATCCAATCAAGAAATGTTTTTAATATTTCTAACGACACCGTGCATATCTCGTCCCATATAATATATTTAGGTATATATTTCTCACCCATTCGTTCAGGAGTCCATGTGTCTCCACACCATCTAAAGAAACTATGATAAGTACACGATTTTACTCCTCGCTCTTTTATCTCTCTGGCTAATTTATGTGTCGGTGTCAAAACAATTATATCTGAATTGTTGATCAGGAATAATTTAATCACACGCGTTGTTTTACCTGAACCACCGCATCCATTAAGATAAACAGTCTTATGTCTAGCCACAGGATCATATACAGATGGTGCTGATGACTTTGATACTTGATTATTATTTTTGTAATATATTTCCTTAATTTCAACATCGGCGGATTCAGAATAACTAAGTATATTTTCTTGTTTTATTCTCCATGACCCCCATTCACCATTACCAAGTAGCGGTTTTAACAAATCTGTATATTTTTTATTTATATAAAACGAATCTGTGGCGACTCTGACAGCATCACGAGAAAATCTATTTATCATAGACAGTAGATTTATAGAAACATATGCCAACATAGATGATCTTAAATGAGTAAACTGCGGTGAGTCACCATCAAGATAACTCACAATTGTACCTAGTTTGGTTCCGTCTGACAAATAAGCATTACTCCGATTTATAAATGTATTTTTTTCTGTTGTATCAGCAATTATAAAATCGAGTTCAGCATCGTCCATAATCAATCTTGTACAGTGTCTTTTATGATCATAGGCTCCTCCTTGAGTAAATTTACCAATTATCTTTCTACCAAGATCTTTTGTAAGTTTTTCATCATGCTCATCTCTGCATTTACGTATATTATTAGTAATTTTAATAATGTCATCTTCATTAAGATTAGGAAATTCTTTCCTGGCATCATCAATATTAAATCTATTTGGTTCTGGTAACCAAACTTGTTTCTGTGACCGATACGATATAATTGCCTCACTCACCTGTAAAGATATTAAAATTCCAACATCAAGCATATATCGCAATAGTACTATTGGAACTCAACATTTTTTCTGAAAAATGTCTTCCAAACCAAGCATAAGTAATCGGATGGAGATTTTCTGCAAACTCAAATGATTCTACATGAGCAAATCCGGTTAAGTCAAAATCTGCTAAATGTCCGTTTATCGCAACCCTGGTCATCTCGTGTGATGGATGTCCGAATCTCTTAAAGTATTCAGAACATTCTCCGTATCCAAGAAAACTTCCGGGATAGCATGCTACCATATCAACAGATATAACGTCATTATACTTATATTTAGTATTCCACAATCCTCCGTGTCCATATTCTACACAGCTTTTATGGATATCTTCAAGAAATTCCGATCGTGTTGGTTTCCATAAATTTTTCTCCTGAGCGAAATGAGCCGCTACAGATGGAACTGTAAAACAATTATTTAATAATTGTCTAACTTTGACATCGTCAGAAGTATATTTCAGCGCAAGATGTTTCATTTCTACATTAAGAGATTCTGTACGGTAAATATCACCTTTAGGCCGTACAAATTGATCGTAATAATCATATTCTGAACTTTGAAATAACCAAACGGATACAGGGTCACTTTTACTGATATTTTTGATAAAATCAAATATATGTCCATCATAAAATTTAACCGTTCTATCTCGTGGAAATATTGTTACTGCTGAGGTCCACGCATGCGAATTATGATCAATAACATCTATTGGAGCTCCTCTTGATTCATATTTTGGTTTATATAAAATCTCTCCGGTTAACGTCTTTACCATTATTGGAAATCTTAATTTCTTTTCTAGATCAGCGACATCTTTAATAGATGCTCCAGTATCTTTAACTGATTCTGCCCGTGTGTTTATTTTTTTACGTCGTAAATCTGTTAAACCATTACCACGTATCGCGTTTAGGAAATGTTCTGTAACTCGTTCAGCTACACAGTTTATTCTTGACTCTGACAATCTCATAGGCTTTAGATTATTGACGTCAGGTTTATTATTAAGCGGATATATTGCATATACAACTGCAGTAACTGGATATGCACGTTCGTAATATGCCTTATCAACACCGGTTAGTATTCCGGGTTTAGATTTATTATTTAAGAGAACAATATTATTTCCTGACTGTATGCGGACTGGATCGCGCTTGTCACGAATAATCCAAGTATCTTCTTCTGTATTTACAATAAATTTTATTAAAATAAAATATTTTTGATTATCAAGGTGATTAATAATTACTTTTCCCCGTTTATCATTCATCATATTAGTAACATTTCCAAATCTGAATGTTGACCATACATGAGCAGCACCACTATTACGAAATTCCTTCTTGGCTTCACGAATACGTTCGGTTTCATCCTCATTTGTTAATGCCAGATCTTGCATCAAAGTACTAAATTTATATTCTGATAGTCTGTCGAGATCGAATCTAGCTCTTTTAGGTTCAACTGCAGATAATTCCTCCATATAATTAAGACAAGTATTTAAATTAAAATTTTAGTATATATATAATGCTTGAAACAAAAACAAATGTGCTTTTCTCAAAATTGGATATACTTCTCTTTGTAATAAATCGTGCTTGAACAAATACTGCGGAAATCATGCACAAAGTATCAAAAATGGAAGTACAGGACCAATACCATGTGTGCAATGCGGTGTTAGAGTCAGAGGAAAAACTCAATTGTGTTTAAAATGTGGCGGAAAAAAAATACAGAGAACTAAAACGATATCATGACAAAAAAAATAATACTTCGTCAGGTAAATCTCCTATACAAACCGTAGAAGATTATCTGGTTAGATTTCAAAACAATGATTTAGACAAATAATATTATTATATAAAATGACTCAGACAAATCAGACCCACGATGAAACGATCGACATTGATATTATAAGAGAATTAAGAAAAGAAGCATTTCGTAATAAACACGAATTTGTTAAACATCCAGTATATACAAATTATGAAGCATCCCGAGATGGTGTAATCAGACACTGTGGATTGAAAAAATCAGTCGGTAGTCTTAGTAATAAAGGTTATTTTGGATTCCATGCTGGGAGAAAATATTATTCATCACATAAATTCATATTCGAATGTTATTTTGGAGTCGTTAAAAATGGACTTGTAGTTGATCACATTGATGGAGATCCCAAAAATAATCGGTTATCTAACCTGCAAGCTATTACACCTAGTCAGAATGCTGCACGTGGAAATACTGGAAAATGTAAAAGGTTTGCAAGAAGAGCTATTAAATCCATGAATATACAGACAGGACAAGAAATAACTTTCCCATCAATGAATGCGGCTGCAAAACATTTTAGCATACATCCACAATCAGTACGTGATGTTGCAGATAATATTACTAAATCTGCATATTCAATAAAATATGATCAGTGGGTAATATTTGAATATATCTAACTCTGTACTCTTAATAAATAAATTGTATATAGTTCGACTTTATATTTTGCCATGGGTACCTTCACCGTCGCTGCGCTCAGTGTCACTTTCATTTTTGACAGAATCAAATAACATAATCTTTCTTAATTGCATTACACGATTATCCACAATCTTCTTTTTCTCGTATTCACGAGATAGTTCGGATCTGATATTTTCGATCGAACGTGCAAGAGGCGCAAATAGCTTTACCTGTTTTTCATTTACCACCACCAAGGATTCTAACATAGACTGATAGATTAATTTTACGAATTTATAACTGGATGGTAATGTGTATTTATTTTCAATTTTTCTTTGTTTTGATATTTCATAATCACATAATATTTTTTCAGGATCAAGATTATCAGAGATTTATTCAGTTATGTTTTAATTTTTTAATAGCAGAAATAATATCATTAATGTTTTCTTGGTTCATTATATAATAATTATTTCTTTAAAATAAAAAATAATATCAGTCTCTGAATAATTATTTTAAAACATGTAGTCCCCATAACCCTATGTGAACCCCTAGGTTGCCATATGACATCCTAGCAGGATCAGAAGGTCAGGGGACTGTTTTTTGAGGACGGTACAAACACATAATTGTATGATTATGATTATACATATGATTATGGTTATGATTATATTTCTTGCAGACGGCACAAACATAAACTTAATTCTAAGAACTTAATTCTAAGGACAGCACAAACCCCATGTGATCCCCTAAGTTATCAAACAACATCTTAGCAGGATCAGAGGTTACATATAAACTTATCCTAATGACATATGATTGTATGGTTATGAAATATATACAAATGGTGATGACGGGGGAATCTTGTCTACGTCCAAAAGATTTTGTACACTCTCCCCCCCATAAAAAACCCCGGGGAGTGTAAAAGGTACACCCCTCAAGGGTGTATGGTAGGAGAGTGTATTTTGTCTGTTGTGGATTTCGAGGAAATGCTCCGGGTTCCCCAAATTAAATAGCATCCGTCGCCAAATGCAAGATAAAATATCTCTAGCATTTTTGGAGACTCGAACACACGACAGTCTGCACAACTTCGATCTACGTCTAAACGCCTTACCACTTCGGCCATCGCTCTCTTATCAATAATACACTTAAATTTAAGTATATATAAAATATTTGCGCTATCTCACAGGACTTGTATTATTAATAGAATGTAGAACTGTAATTCAATTTTTCAAAATTTATAAAATAATTGCACGTATGAGTTATAGTTCGTTAAGGTAACAGACAGACGGACTAATACGCTATACACGTATATACAACTGGGTTTGTACAGGTAACGACGTAGTAGGAAGGAACATAATCGTTCAGTTTACTCCGCAGATAGACATAGCCGAGTTATCTCGCTTTATTATATATACAATTGCTTTAATTATAGGAATTGATTATTATTCATATATTTACTCATCAGATTATTTTTTTTGCCCCTGATTATTTAATCAGACGTTCTACGAGCGTATATACAAATTAATATTAAGAGACTCTTGTCTTAGATCCAAAATGTTTCCTGCCTGGTCAGTAAGTTTGAAATTTATTCTTGACAATAATGGATTATGTACACGTAGATAAACTGGATTAATTGGCTCAGATACAATTAACCACCCGGGTGGATCTTTAGGACTAAATGTATATAGTATATACCCCTGTTGGGCCTGGTTAGACTTTGAAAGATCTACTTGATAACTGTCATCAATTACGTCACATACTAGATTGACTGCGATCGTAGATGTTATATTAACAATACCAGGTGAGATATGGCGGCCTCCACCATGTGGATCATTATTATATTTAAGAATAGTTGGTGTAGGTATTAATTTTTTCCATGAATCACATATTCTTTTAAAATGTTCATCAATAAGATCATTAACCGACTTCTTTAGCTCTTCAGAGTTAAATCCCGGAATTATAAATGTTGGTAGCTGTTCTTCTGTGATTCCATAATATTTAAGAAATACTGTTTTAAATAAACGTTTATTGCTTACACGCCGAATAGGATCATCTTCATTAACTATATAAGTACTAAGAAATCTATCTTCCCGTGCGTTTAATGTTTTTTCTCTATCAACGATAGCCTTATTTACATATTCTAAGTCTGATGCAACCTGATTCAAATGTTGTATTGTCTCAATTATTTGATTTTTTAAGTCATCGTTGTAGGAAGTGCTGATGCTGGAAAATAAATTTCTTAGATCATTAAGTACACGTCCGTGTTCAGATTTAATTGGTCTTGATTTTGAGTTAATTTCTTCAACATTAATTGTTGCTATTCTTGTTGTACCTTTACCCCGAACAAAATCTATAAAATAAGTATACTGTGCATAATCAAGATGAGCATCCGGATGACTATCTACAAACGGATAAATTTGTCGATAGTCTGAAATTTTTATAAACGGATAAGTTTTTCGATATTCTTGAGGTTTTATATATTTTTTAACATCTACGACGAAATCAGATCGTTGTGGTTCTGGTGGTACTTGATAAACCGGTGTATCTTCAGGCCATCCTAATACTGATTTAATCGAACTTTGATAAATATCTACGGAATGATCAGGGGAATTTATTTCAATAACCGCTGATAATGTTGGTTCGTAAACAGTAATTGCTATTTTTGATTCTTTTCCTGTAATAGATTTAATTCTGCGTTGGAACTCATCATTAATCTGTTCTATTTGATAACTACCCGTTGGAATAGCAACTACTTGCCAATCAGGAGTTCCATCAGGCTTATTCTTATTGGCGAATACTAATGAATTATTTGGTTGTAGTCCACCAAATGGTTTTGATCTAATATTTGGCCAGCTATAATAAACCCGTAACTGTGCTAATGCTATTTCTTTTGCAGGAATTGATGTTGGAAAATTGACACTAAACTCAGGATTGGTCGAGCTTAATGATATCATAGTGGTTTTTGACGGAGTCGTATTAGTGACGATCTGTTGAAGTAACTCCCTGTCTGTTATTATTATTATCATTATTATTTAATTCGTTAAAATCATTAGCGATCACCTTAAATGCGTCATCATAGGTTTTCATCATCGTCGCGAATTCAGTATCGGATATTTCACCATCACTGACACACGAAGAAACTTACAAAAATAGTTTAGAGTATGCCTCTGCCACTGTATGTAATTTAATCATATAATCGTGCACTTTAGCATTTGTACAAGTATCTATCTTTTTGGCTATAATACCGAGAACACCAGCAATAGTCGTTGATGCTGAAACAATGATGGTTATAACAGTAGGTGCTGTCATCGTCAATGTTGATAATAATAATTCTGTTCCAGCAATAACAGCAGAAACCGAGTAAACAACTACATCAATAACAACTATGCGTCTTTTGTTGTTTTTTTTATTTTCGTGTTATAATAGTCGATCAAATTATTTAGTTTAGTCAGACGCTCACATATCTGATTGCATCTGTAACGTTGAATGTCTATGCGAGACTGAAGTTGATCCATTATTGTTATATTAAGTGACTAATTGCGGTGTTTCAGCTACAAATTCCAAACACCATCAGTAAGACGTTGCGGTTATTGTTTGATCATCTGCTTCCAGTAAAAATATTTCTTCAGCATCCGTATTTAACACTATAGATACAACTCCAGAGAAAGCATCAGTTGAATGACGCCATGGAAATGTTGTAGTATAAATTTTAAACTTTGCAGAGCTAAAGATAGACAGTCTATAAACACCAGTAACCTCTGCGGTATATTTAATAGTGTTATTTTGCTGTGACCATGTTGTTAATCCTGATGTTACTGTATATACGATATTTTTAATTTGTCCGTGTGGAATTTTAATCAGATTAGTTTTTTGAACAATATTAGGTATTCCACTGACAATATCATTGAGTTTCATGTTAACGTCGGAGAGTTTTATGTCAACGGTTAGTTGTTCCCCAAAAAAATCTTTAATGGTTTTGTTTATATTTCTGCGAAAATTTAAGAACGTTTCTACATGTCTAGAAAAAGTAGCACTAAGTGTAGTAATTTCGTCATTGATTGTTTTTAGAGGAATTTCCTTATCATGGACGTATTTTTTTGTTGCAGGATCAAAATCATATTCCGGTGTTCTAAGATTATTAATACCATTATTATTCACGTTGAGAAATGCACGCATTATACCGCCGTTGGCCAATACGTATTTAGATTCTTGATCGTCGACATATTTCTTTGCTGCGGCGTCTGTATCTGCGGTTGGGTTTCCAAGGTCTATAATTATATTTTGATTCATAATAATGCTATCCCTGAATGAATCACCAGCTTTCTTAATATAATCGCTGACTGACGTACCGGAATCTTGTATTTTACCCTGATCAGTAAAAGTAACTATATTATTAACAACCGCATTAGGAACTCGTATAAGTACATCTGGCAGTTGTATATTACTAGTTTTTAATCGTCCTTCCTTATCCTGAAAAACAACTACTTCGTTTTGATCCACACTGGTTATGTTTAATAAATCATCAATCTCATTTCTGAGCTGATCGAGAGTTGCATATTTAGATAAATCAGCTTGCTGCTGACCTTTACCACGAGAAGATCTTCCGTAAATATCCACCATTATATTTACTAATGTCTGTTTAAATGTGACAACGTAGTATATTCATGTACAACTTTGTGAGGTGGTTTTGTTGATTTTGATACAGCATCAAGTACGTTAAGTACTTCACGACCACATATTGGTGGTTCAGTTAATGTTTGTGTAGGTAACGTTGAATACCATATTGGAGTACTTTGATAGCCGCTAATATACTTTAAGAATTCTTTTGGTGGAGCTAGTCCATATGAATAAAAATAAATAATTCCACGGTTATCAATTGCATATCCGACCCAATGTGTGCCTGGACTAGAGTTTTCATCGAGATTAATAATACCTGTTTCAATATTGTTTGGTTGTTTTGGTAATTGATCTCTCATGAAAACCCCTCTAAAATTTTTTATTTTTAATTTTTTAGCAGCATCTAGAAAATCAAAATTGGACATAGGAGATATCAGTAAACTGTCCCTGGTAATCTTAGGCCTTTTCCGTACCATGAATGTGGAGTCCCTGGTAATCTTAGACCCCTTCCCTTTTTTTTGATTCCCTTTCCTGTTGCTTTCTTTAATGCCATTCCAGCAGCGGTTCCAACAGCGCCTAATGCAGCTGCTTTTGCAACAGCTGGGACTGCAGCGGCTATTAATGCTGGTATAGCAGCAAGAAGTGGAAATATACCACCCGTCTTAATGATGTCTTTAATGGCATCCGCAGAAAGATTAAGTTTTGTACCTTTATTTGATTTTTTGGCTTCATTGAAATGCCTGAGCTGACCTTCTGTAAGAGATAATTTATTTGAACCGCTCATCTGATCTTTCTTTAGAAATATTTTTAATCCACAGTTATTTTTTGATGCTGATTGTATCCTTTTAATATGACCAGGAGTCAGACTAACATTAACGTGATTATACGACATTATAATATTCATAAACGATCTAATTATATGCATCAACGACTCTCATTCGTCCACCAACACCTTCAAGTAACATTGATTTATCGCTGAGTATGACAGCAATTGCTCTGTAATTAGGAATATCTACAATATTTCTGTTAACACGAGCTCGAAAATGTATATCGACTACTGACTGTCTGGTTAAATCTAAATGTTCGAGCGAAAAGTAATAAATTGTATATAAGGTTGTAAAATCCAATTGTGATATTTGTAAACCAGTATCAATATTTTGATCACGACCCATGAACGTCATTAGACGATGATATGCACGTGCTACATGATTTTGATCGAAATTCAGTAATATATCCTCGGATGGTTCTTGATGTCCATTTATTCTTAAAGAAACTTCAGAAACACCAAGTTTGTCAAATATCATTAAACTTTTTGTTTGATTACCTACGCGTGTATTATCCTGAAGCGCAATAAATATATGTCGTGGTGCGGCTATTCCCTGTTGAGAGGCTATTTGCCATGTAAATAAACCATTAATTGCACTCTGAACAGCATCTGTGGTCATTGTTAACCATGACAACATTGATTTACCACCTTGATTCATAAAAGAGAGTAGACGATCTTCTTCAGGTATTGTTGGAGTCATCACCGGCATCCATAATGAAAGTTTGGTTAATACTACTTTACCATGAAGTGCTCTAGTCGCAGCATCATCAGCACCTGCAACATGCCATATTGCATCATCGTCTGTAGCCTTTCGTACGAGTACAACCGTATGTTTGGCTCCAAAAATAACTTTTCTGACATTTCTGCAAAATCCAAATATGTGTGACAGTGGAATTGCACATGAAAACATTCTATCTTTCAACATTGATTTACGTGTTGTAAATCCTAAATTAAATTCTGGATTAGCACCATGAACCACCGGCCACACATCAGCGTCAGCGTTGTTGGCGTTGTTTCTAGGTCGTCTTATATTATATTGTATGTTGTTAGGGTAATCAGAAGTGTCCTTCACAAACATCACCGATGGACCAGCTGATCTTGAATAATCGTCGCTATATCGTGCTAGACCTAATATCGTTGTAGCAACATCAACGTCCTTCTGAATTGATTCAATATTTTTACCATCAATCATATAAGTGGCGCTGTCAAATAACGCCATAATACCATTATTAACAAAACCAAAAGCAACATTATTGTCGTATTCAGTATTATCCGCTTTAAAAATTTTACCTTCTACTTCAATAAAAGCCTCAGCGGGTAGGAAATACCTACTTGTATCCTGAACCTGTAGTTCAATTCGTCCACGTTGATCTGGAATTCGAGCATCATAAGAATAATATTGATAATCACGCACAGACTCATCTTTGAGTACTGGTGCGTCCATGTCAAATGCTGGATCAGATATGCGCTTGAACATCTTTATTATATTTATTATCGTCTAAAACGAAGACCACTTCCTGCTATCAGACTAGCGGTTATATTTTTTTCTTTTTCTGACATTGGTACATCAGCCAACTCTGCTAGTTTTTGATTAGCAACTTGATTTATTATTTTACTGACATTTGCAGGCATTACTTCAGTACTAGGTAATTTTACTGGTGGTTGAGGTTTTCGTCGTATTAATCGTGCTAGCCTATCTTTGATCGCCGAAAATGCTTTACCAGCGAGATTACCCATAGCACCAATACCTTTTTCACGAACAACATCAATAGCTTTCATTCCCAGTTGCTTTGCGATCGGTATTGCTTTTGGGGCTATCCTTCTAAATAGACCCTGAACAACATCACCTAGTCCATCTCCGTAGGTTGTTTTGTATACTGGTAATCGTGAGTTTATTACTCTGACCATAGTTGGTCCACGTTGAGTACCGTGTACGATCATTTTATTATAGTAATTGTATTTAATTACGTACTTAGTCACTATAGTAGTCATCGGCAATTTCATTAATAAGAGACTGATAAACATCAACGTCCATGATACCGCCAGTAAATAATCGTCTGCAAATATCGGCTGCTTCATTAATTATTTCTGGAGAATTATTACCAGCTCGTTTTCCTCCGATGAGGATTTCTAGTCGTTCAACATCGGCAAGGACGTTATTAGGACACGGAGTAACGAGACCACTTCCATGTGTAGTAAATCCACTTCCACTTACGTTTCCAGAAGAGGTGTCTGACGGCCAATATTCTTCTTCCTCCTCTTCCTTTTTGCTTGGTGTTTGTGATTTTGGAGATTGTTGTTGTGGTGGTAGTGGTGGTAATATTTGTTGCAATTGTTGTTGTGGTGGTGATACTTGTTGTGGTAGTGGTGGTAGCACTGGTGATGGTGGTGATCTAAATCGTGGTTGTTTTTGTGGTCTTGGAGATTATGACAATTGTTTAGCTTTTTCTTTTATATATTTATGTACAGCCTTATCAAATTCATTAAAATCTTTAATATCTTCATTAGATCTAATTTCTGGAATACCAGTATATATGCGATATACATCCTTAATCCAATTGCCAGAGTTCAGAGATTTAACATGTTCTGGTTTTACATATTTTTGTCTTTCATAATATCCAAATGCGGCAATATCAAGTAATTGGTCTCCGTCCTTGATAGCAGCAATACCTTCAGGTGTAAATTTATCTATTATCTTAATTCTGGTTTTTGGTTGTTGTGGTTGTGGTTGTGGTTGTGGTTGAGCAGCTTGAATACGACCAGCAATATCAGCAGGTAATGTTTCAAGAGCTCGTTGTGTTGCCTCAGTTGCTGTAACAATTTTCTTTGTTGGTTCGACAATCGGTTTAAATAATTGTTTTGTATCCTCTTCAAATTCGACTTGAGATTCCTGACGTGATTGTAATTGTTGCTTGACAGCATCACGAACAGGTAAATATTTTCTAATTGCCTCTAATCGCTCTCTTGCTAATCTAGCAGAGTGAGGTTCGCCAATAACGACCATTATCAATAATATTTATACTGGCTGTCTAATTTATAGCAGCAGGCAGGGTGGCCGACAAAAATTAATTGACCCGCGAGTAAACTAAACGCATTATAACATAAAAAACAAAAAAGTCAAAAATATAATAATAAAAATGAGCTAACCCAAACGATTTATTATTCGTTTTTTCAAACTATATGGTCATAATAAAAGTTAGGAGGTTCGGTTTAGCGTTATTGACATTATTTTTTCAGCCCCTGTAGGAACCTTTATTTTTGTAAAATAAGGTCAGGAACACAAGTTGTCTGTTCTCTCTGCCTGCTGCTTATAGCGGCAGAATGAAGCAGAATAAGTATTTGTTATTCAACAACACGAAGAGAATAGAGGAGGAAAGAAGAAAACGAGCAAACGAGGTGTGATGGAGGAAGAGGACAGAAGAATGACGGTGAAAGCAAAACGTTGTGTGTGCTATAGACATTTTGACATTTGACATTTGTGTTAAGGTGTCTGAAACAATTGTATCAGATTTCTTTAACTCGACCGAACAGAAAGTGTCCTGCACCTGCCAGACATTCCAACCCAGCCATTACTACATCTAGGCACACTGCTACCAAAATGTCAGCAGGAACAGTTACTACCACTACCAAAGCCTATACAGCAGCAGGTAAAGATGTTGGACGTGATCGTTGTAAGGTTTTGAGACAATGAAAGCTCATCATCTCAAGTTCACGAGTTGTCAAAAAGAAACACTCAGCGGTCCTTGTCAGGGCCATTCACATCTCTTAGAAAAGAGATACAATTCAATGAATGCCCAATCAAGTAAAACTTAAATACGTTTTCCACATCACTGAATGGTGTGAGTGTATGAGTGCCTGTTTAAGTCAGTTAGTATGTACAAATGAAGACACAGAGACACTTAGACACTTAAGTTTTCTTTCTGAAATCAGAATGAAAATTTTCATAACAATCACACACAAGTCCATTTTCTTCTTTCACTATCTATCTATCTTATTGAAGTTCTTCATAGCATGGGTTCTTCATCGCCTGTGGTTTCTACTCGTGATATGTATTTCTTGACGGAGATGGGTTCATCTTCTGTTTCTGAAGACTTCTCTTCCTCCTCTTCTTCATCTCCTCTCTTCTCTTGCTTTTACTCTCATTTTCATTAGGACTCTCTGAAGACCAATGTCCTCTGTTTCTCTTTTCTCCTATCGTTTGCTTGCTTTGACCTTGTGTGAATTCTGGAGCCCTGCCAGATATAACAAGTATCTTGACTTTTATCTCGAGAGAAGGAGTAGTCCGTCGTCGTTTCTGAAGATACTTTCGTATGAATCTCTTAAAATCTCTGACCCAAAGGGCGATCTGTTTTGACTTTCCATCTTCAGAGTTTCATAGCTGAATGAATACTGTTTACTCTGACTGTAAGATGCTCGCCCTATATATAGGGACCATCTGCGTGAAAAACATAGTCAAATGAAAAGTTGCAGTCAAAATGAAACGACTACACAATTCCAGTGAGAAACCAGAGGAAATTAAGGGGCAACGACGTCCCGCATCGCCTCACGCACGAGCGGAAATGTTAGCTCAAATCCATGCGAGCGATTTTGAAGAGGACATGAGCGAATCTGAATCAGCACCTTCCACTTCTGCCACAAGACCAAGAGAGCCATCCCCAAAAGAAAATCGTTTGGTAGCTCCCGAAAATTATTATCACATTCGAAAGAGACAAAAACTGACATCCAGAAAATTTAGAACTACTGCTTACACCTACACTGTTAAACTTAAAGAGTTCAAGCCCGAAGTGCCACCTTCAAAATAGAAGGTTTCATTACCGATATGTGGAAATCTTTATTAGAGATACTGAAACAACATTGTCAAGCGAAAGAAGACGATCGTTTGAGACTCTTCATCCATCAGGACAGCTTGAAGTCGCCCGTCGGTATCTAGTTTAGAATCCCGGCAGAACTTACACCGTCTAAAGTTATCAACAAAATTCAATACGTCCAGCAATCTATTGACAAGTTTAACATGACCGATGGAAAAACTACACTTAACACGACCCAGGTTTCCCTTATGCAGACAAGAACAAAACCGTAGAATGAAAAAGAACGCGGGAGAGCATTCGTCAATCGGACAATTAGGAGATCGAGTTCTGCATTTTGACACAGACAGCTGAATCCATTGCCCTGATAGTCTTCACCCAACCATCGAAGGGGACTGTTTAAGGGCCTGGACGGACTAACACTCAGACGTCATGATCCTGAGTTTTGCAAAGGCGATCGCAAAAATTACAGATAACAATAACGAGACCGACGGAGAGAACTTCATACCATGTGCAAAGTCAAAGGATTAATACTGAATTATCGATCGAGTCAAGTGGTAATCTTGGGGTGCTGAACGAGTGCTCTACAGTTCGGAGGGGATCAAGATTTTCTCGCCACCAAGTTCGATCCAAGCAAAACTGGTACGGTTGCAAAAACACCAAATGTGTTAAAAAGTCTATCAAATTACGTACAAAAACGAGTGCAGCTTCCAGACCACAACACTCTACCGTGCGGACACGCTGAGCTCTAGAATTAAAGGGCAAAAACTTCCAATGCTTCAACATCATTACAAATGCAAACGCGGAGCTAGAAAGATGAATCATTCAATACTGCAATAAGCGAGTGAGGGCACGTCATGTATACCCCCATGAGTGATTTTGTGTCCAGCAGACTTTCATCGATCCTGACGAACTCGACACAGCAAGAGGGACTCAATACAAACATCATGTCCACTGAGGAACTCGATTGTGATTATGTGTCTTCCGATCACATCGATGCCGTAACCTGCGATATCATCAATGCAGCACGACCTGACATTCTGTACTGCTTTAATGGAAAGCGATGTCGTTCTTGTTACCATCGAAAGCGATGGCATTCATAATCATGTACCTTTTCTCTTTACTAGCAAAGGCGATTCAGCACGACCTTACTGTTGTACTGGTCGATGTGATGCGTTGCATGTACCACCCTTGGGACGTCATCCATACATGTGCAAGTTACGCTAGATATCACCTTCACCTCATCGAAATAAGCCAGTAAAATAAGAATACACGTTTCCTATAGTTTTGCCAAGCTATTGTGACCTTGAAAATCTATTCCATACGTTCAAAGGGCCTACTCCCAAACAATTAGCCAGAGCTGGATGTGTCTACTTAAGTGGGGATAAAGTCAAGTGTTTAAGTTGTGGTCCGTTACTTCACGAATGGCAGTGCAAAAACTCGGCTTACATGGAATGGTCTCTGTCACTACCTTCGTCTTGTCGGACCAAAGAAGTAATTTCATCTACATGGATTCTATAAAAGAGAACATTCGTTTTTTGCTTGGTGAGTTAAGAGAATGGATTTACAGAGAGTTTGTCACAATAAAAGTGAAAAGCAAATGAACATTGCATCCTGTATAGCACAGATGTTTGAACCAGTGGTACCTGAATACTATAAGAGGATTGATTCTTATGAAAAGTTTTAAATAAATGGTCAGACATTCATCAACGACCCACGAATCAGAAGACTTTGCATGCTATGACTTCTGCTTACAAGATGTTAATAATACACAGAATTCCTAAGGACACCAGAGGGTTACAAAAATAAACGTCTGAAAGAAGTTTCATCGCAAGCAGAGATTTCTTCACTGCGTGTAGTGTGCGAGTTATTGACTGATCTGGTTTACTACGATTTACTATCCAATACAGTTTGGCAAAAGTATAGCTATTTCCTCCAAAAGAAAGGTATTATTGTGAATAATTAGTTTCGAAAAGCACATTCAGAATCTATCTTCGGAGCTGCATAAACGGATTTACAAAGAGTTTGTGAAGATACATGTTAGATGTAAACTCAAAATCATTTCTCGATTTTTAATCTATGCTCTTTCCCAAAGTACACGAAGAATGATTCCTTGGAGACACTTTTACCGGGAGCATCAAAGCTTCTCACCATGCCACGATCTGTGTCACCATCGTTGCAAGATTCCGTTGAAGGTAGTCAGTGACAGTATTTAGACATCGTAGGAAAAACATTTCTTGGATTTCGTTTACCAGCAGATTCATTGTGTACTATTCATGTACATTACCTACAATGACACCATGGTCATTCCCCCCACATTAAATGTGCATGAGATACTCATTCTCTTAAAAGATTTCTGACTCTACCTCTCTGTGAAGAAAATATTCGTTGTTCTTTATCAACTGTACATGCTTACCAAGACGTCCGTGTAGCTTGTGACGTAAACCAGCAGATTCACAACTGAAATGACGTACGCGACTGGAAGCGTTTTGGCTTCAATTCTTAAATGCAAGAAGTGGCTATCTTTGCCAAGATATTTGTAAGTTATCCGAAAAAAGAAGTTCTCTTAGAAACAAAAGTGAACATGAAGTTTAAGCCAATAGTAGAAACAGTGGTAGAAAAACCCGACACAGAGGAAAACCAAGTTAGGGACAGTACTGTTGTACACATTTGGCTTATACGCACAGGGCATCATCGTAATGCCAGTATCATTTACATTATACGAAATTTGTTTCAACAAAGTAAAGCATTTCGTACCATCAGTTTCAGTGCCCATTACGTGGTCTTGTTTAAAAGTCCAAGAGAAAACTATCAGGTAAAACTGTTAGCCAAGCAGTTAGGAACTATTTGGCTGAAATAAACATACGAAGATGCCACTCAAACACCTCATGCCTATTTACTCGTTGATTTAAAACCCACCAACGACGATTATTTGAGATTTCGTACCATCTGTTTCACCTCTGTTACCACGACGGAGGGCCCGTCATTTACATGTCACCCTTGGCATAAAATATATGAAAACATCATACACTTCTTTTCTGTCCAACTGTCGTCGACATGACGTCATTTCAACTTCACTTTCAAGCCAAACTGATTCTTGCTCAGTCGCGGAAAAATGCACAAATTCGTACCATTTGTTTGAAACCAGTTTCAACGAAGTCTTACAGTGGTTTGCATTGAGAACACGTCAATTAATTCAAGACATCATACACATCCCGCAACAAATCTAATACTTTTTAGAAAAATATAATGTGCCCTTGTCACTACTAGTAGATCCAAGAATAGATATTCAGACCAAGAAACAAATCATTTTAAAACTGAAGGGCATTGCTTTTCTGGCGATGGTATTAATTGTTACCTCTTAAAATGGGATCTTATTACCCTAGAAACAACCAAGAAAAGTCTCCCCCAAAAGGCACCCAAAGCAGAAGAGCTGTAGTGCCACGGCCATTACACATCACAAGAAAAGAAAAGCCCGAAGAAGAAAAGTTCCAAGATAAAGACATCTCCTACCAGAAAGAGAGGCACTGCTGCTCAGACGCAAACGTACTCGCGAAAACAACGCCACTCGCTGACAGTACCATCGCCAACCATTTTTATTTCATCTTTGACCATGATATCTGCCAAACGCGTCTTCCCTCACAAAATACCAAAGTCCAAGACAAAACGGCAGTGTTACAAAGTTTACTAGACGTATCAAAACAAAAACTATCAAGACTTAGTCCGTTGAAAAGACATCAAAGTCGAGTGATGCTCATGATATGAGGTACCGACAGTCAGTGGAACCAATATCCAGGATAACAAAGAGTTGTGCTAGGCGATTCACTTCAGTGCTTTTGCTCCTTAAACAAAATATATAACCCCAAAGAAGTGCTCACTACCCTCCTCCCAAGTCACCTAAAAAGGAAAAGAAAGGGACTGTCTCCTGGTTTAGCCAAACAATGGGATGTGCTGTCGGTACCGAATTCCAATCTACTGATGAGAAGCAAATCATTCAAAAGCACCCAAAGAAACCATCAATACCATGTGTGAATGTTTCTTGAATGTCTTGAAAGGAATGGTACCTTTGTCCAAGTTACAGTTGTTGATGTTATGGGCTTTAACGCCATTTTTCAACACAAGATATGCTATACATGGCGGCCAGTTTAACTCGTGGAGGAAGAATCCAAGAAACCCCCAAAGAACCACCGACCCACGGGAAGCTACTGGCAACCTTTCTCATATACCCACATTAGCCGAACCAGAGAATCGAGGCCCCACGGACAGAGTTGAGATGGCAGAGACCCGTAATGGTGAGCTCTTTAGACCACTCGGCCACTCTGGGTTCCTCCAAGCTACAGAAGCAACGCATAGGAAAACATCTGAACGTTCTTCCCCATATGGTCAAAAAGAAAATACTCATCAGTCAAATGAAAACGATACTGGTTCAACACGAAAGATGATATGACCCTTACTTGCACCACTATATACTAGATTGTCAATCTACATTCACAGCTGAATTAATTTCCACCATGAACTCTTGCAGTAGATATCCATGATAATCCTTGAAGAAGGTAGAATGAAAGAAGCAAAAGATGTTTCACATGTAAGATTGTTTTAAAAAAATATCTTATTTAGCATAAAAGCCCCTACGGTTCATATTAGTATTATTCAATGACTACTAAAGGAATGAATTTTTTTTAAATATCTTTTGTATAACTATCTAAAATATCAATTTAATTACCGGTAATAGCAAAATTTTGTTAGGTCGTAGGAATTAAGAAATTCAGTCGTTTGTAAATTAATTGTAATATTACTCTATGCATTAATTTAAAGAAGACAACAAAAACAGAAAGAAACAACAAACAAAATTTATCTTTTAAAAATGTTGGATTACTGCAACGTTTAAGGGAAATATTAACATTCTGCTTATATGGGAAATACAATGAAGAAAATATTTTTCATGCCGGGACGTCCTAAGGTTTATAAATATGTTGTGATCTTGGCTATTTATCAGGACTTTGGACACAAAAGTTAATGGCAATTATTAGTGATTTTATTTTTAACGAAAGGGTGACTGTTGGTGGATTAATGTAATTGGTGTAAAAATATTAAAAGAACTTGTCGATGAAAACTGGATATTGTTCAGTAATAATAAAAAGATATAGAGCTGTAATATGTTACATTATATGTTGATAAGAAATGTTGATGGGTGGCAGAAGACTGCCTTCTAAAATATGCACAAGAAGACAAAACTGTTATAAACGTTTAACTAGCTATGAAGTACAAATCAAAACTATTTAAAACTCTCAATTAACATAGTGTACACAAAATTCCTGAACAATAAGACAATATGGGCACAAGTTGTTCAAGATGTCAATGAAAGTGCATGACTACTAAAAGAATCAGGAGAAATATATATGTAGCAATGAAATGTATAAAGAAATGAAGAAGAATTACGATCCAAACCCTTGATTACTTATTGGAATTGTGATTCCTTGATTTCATAGCTCAATTATTCTCTCAAAGACCATGGTGTATCATTAACATTCCTGTATTTCTTGGTTTAAAAATGTTGCCTTGTGCATAGATCTCTACCTTTTATATCTACAGGTTACTCTAAAGAACTATTCAAAGGAACTACACAGGTTGTTAAATCTAATAGTCATCTTGGAGATTATTACAATATAAATATTACAGATTGTGTGCTTGTTTGTGTATATGTATGTGTTTGATTTGGATTTTTAACCTAGCTTTAAAAACGTTTCAGTCATATCGCTACGATGTCTGCAGCGTGGCAGTTTATAGTGATGTCTAGCACTCTAGGACATCATGCCGCAGACAATGTACCATGATGTCCCAACCCAGTCACATTATCCTAGCACCAGGCCGACCAGTCCTGACACTATACTCTTAATGTTGAGGGTCAAGCGAGGCAGCTGCTAGTACCAATTTTTATCAGTCTTTGGTATGAGTTGGACGGGGTTCGAACCCACGATCTCTGTTGGCCATAGAAGTAGGTAGTAATACACAAAGGTCATAATGGTGCTTGCATTCAACACACAATGACAGGAGATGATACATTCACACTGTCCCTCCCTTCATGGTATATTCTCAATGGATCCAGTTTCTATAGTGGTTTATAGTGCTTGTATATTCATCAAAAGCGTACAGTTAAAATTAATGAAGTTTCTGCGGAGAAGAGACGTTGTGCCCTGGTGTGATACTAGTGTTCATCGTGTGGCAATATGTGCATACCATTCCTTGCGTTTCCATATATGCATTTAATATATTCTGTTTATGGAGGTGTTCATTTATTCCTGTGGTATTCGTCTACCCATTTCATTGCTGTGTCCAATCGAATACAAACATGGAAAAGAATGTCCCTACAAGGGAACGAAGCTCTACCGATTGAAAAGAAGTTACAGGCATGCAAGATAAAGCCATGTCATCTCTTTAACTGTCAAGCGGTGAAACAATTTCTGATATTCTTCAGCGTTAACAAGATTTTCAAATTAGCTGTTGATGCGCAGATATTGGATATCAGTTTGGTACCATTTTCTTGTGAGAAAAATTCGACAGCATTATAAGTCATTTAGTGAAAACCCCACGCAATAATGACCATCCATTTTAGCGGAATAGTGCCAAAACGATCTCTAAGACAGTTAACGTGGCAGCCACATTGGATGAACGACTGGCACCATTTTCATTTCGGACCAATTCGGTATCAAAAGAAGTCGGCTCTTAAAAATCCCATATTGATAAAACCATTCGTTATTAGAGGACTAGAGATCGCAATATTTTAAGACGTGGCTTTCCATTGAGGAGGAGTAGCAATAGCAAGATTCGTATGATGGCTGCCGTGATGATCATAATGGACAACTTATCAGCAAAATTTTAATTTTTCACCAACTGGACATCATAAGACGTCTTTTACTGAAAACCCCATGTTGAAATGACCATCCATTGAGGAGAAGGACCAATAACAAGGTTCTTCTGGTGTAAATCCTACATCAGTAAGACTTTCTGTTCAAGCACGATAACACAGTTTTTAAGATGGCTGTCATGATGGCTATATTGGATATCAGATCATCAAAAGTTTTATTTAGGACCAGATATACATCATTTCTTTCAGTGAAGGCCCCATGCTAATATCGCAACCATTGTAGGAGCAGTGCCGATAACTAGATGCCGAAGGTGACTGCTCTGGGGGTCATATTGGATGCCAGATTGGTTCTCATCTGGCTCCAACAGGATATCATAAAAAGTCTTCTAATGAAAACGCCATGCTGAATTGAGCATCAACTGAGGAGTAGCAATCACAAGATTTTCAAGATGGCTATGGTAGTGGCTATATTGAACTTCACATTATCATGAAAGCCCAACTAGACATTATAAAAAGTCTTTTATTGAAAACCCCATATTGATAGGACTGTCCATTGAGGAGGATCAATAACAAGATTTTCACGATGGCTGTTGTGGCGACCATATTGGACGTAAGATTTTAATTTATCACTAACGTTCATCATAAGATGTCTTTTTGGTGAAAATCTAATGTTGATATGATCATCCATTTAGGAGGAGTAGCGATAACAATACTTTCAAGATGGCCACCATATTGGATGTCTGTGCAGGACCGTTTTCATTTAGGAGATGAACTAGACTCTAGTACTACCAGCATATCGTTCATGACAGTATGAACCAAAATTCATCAGTAGCAGCAGACAGTCCCATTGGGTAAAATATACATGTTTATAAATAAAACCTTAAATTGAACTAGTTTTCGTTGTGTATAAATATGTATCCAATCAATAAATGGCGCCATTGATATTAGATACAGAAGTAGGGATGGGGGGGGGGGCACTTTAGCGTCAATGGAAAATACATTACAGATCCCCCTGGGCAAGTTTGGCGTAAAAAAATCCTCTGGGCTACTTTGGCGTCAAAATAAACCCTGGGCCACTATAGCATCAAAGGAAAGTTGGGTTTTATATAGAGACAAGAGGAATGGAACGGGTAGGGTGACATCACGGTACTGGTAACAATGTTGCCAGTGGCTGACCTGAATACGCGCGGCTACCCTAGGTAATTACAAACACAATAGAGACAGAAACATAAAAAACATGGTTAGACACATAGACATATACAAAACAGTGAAAGATTGATGAACATCTTCTTTTCCTCCACCAACTTCTTGTTTTCTCTCCTACATTCTTCTTGGTTTTTTTTCTTCTCCTTTTCCTCCTTCTGTTCCTTCTTCTTCTCCTCCTCCTCCTCTTTTTCCTCTTTTCATTCTCCTCTTCTTTTTTTATTTTTCCATTCTAAGCTCTGATTCTTATTCCATCATCTTCTTCATCCTTCTCCTCCTTTATCTGTTTCATTAATTCTCTTATCCTTTCCTTCATCTTCTTTAAATTATCTCCATCTTCAGCCTGTGTGGACTATACTCATCGTACTGCAACTTCACCAAAACTTCCTCCAACATCCCCTTGTAATCCACTGCCTCTTGCAGTGTCTTCACTGCGTATATTTTGTTAGAAGCTGTTTTTGGAATATTCAGCGTTGAATGGCGCGAATGACGATCGCTTCGCTTTATATATTTGAAGCACGGACGTGAAGGAAAACATCCCTTACACTCACTTCACATATTATATATTATCCACACAGAATGGAAGAGAAGAAAAACACACCATATCTACCATCCTCACAAAGGTACGCGAACGCACACAAACAAACCATATATACTATCCACACAGAAGGGAAGAGAAGAAAAAACCACACACTCTACTATCCACACAAACTTACGCGAACGCACACAAACACGCCATATATACTATCCACACAAACGGGAAGAGAAAAAACCCCACACCATATCTACTATCCACACAAACGTACGCGAACGAACACAAACACGCCATATCTACTATGCACACAAACGTACGCGATCGCACACAAACACACCATATATACTATCCACACAGAAGGGAAGAGAAGAAAAAACACACCCATATCTACTATCCACACAAACGTACGCGAACGCATAAAACACACACACATCAGTAAAGGAGTGAGTGTTTATAGTCACACTACTCTACATTCACACAAATTGGCAACTTGAATAGTATCTCTTTTCTAGAGATCTGGTTAGCCCTGAGAAGGGTTGTTTTTCCTTGGAGCTTCAGATGCACCTGGCTAATGGTGACATTTCCCAGGCCTGGCACCACAGATACAACGTCTGCTCTAGTCCTGCTCCCAATTGATGTTTGTGTTTGGGAGAGCAGACGGGACTTGAGTGGCTTCACTATCTCACTCCTCCGTTTCATGGATAGTGAAGACTTGTTCCCTCTGTTTTCTCATATGCCATACTCGTGGATGCTGTGGCCTCCTTATTTCCTCTTCCCAGTTTTCTCTCTCGGGGATCACGGCTGTTGGTACTCGTGGTAGTGGTTGTTGTGGCTGTTGTGGCTGTGGTTGACTTGTCCGTGGTGGTGCTATTGCCTGTGGAGGCGATCTCACCTCAGGTTTCACATTACACACAGGATTTAGCATGAGGTGGGGCAGGATTATTTCTTCCTTCTCTTTCATCTCTTTCCTCTTCTCTTCCTCCTCTTCTATTCTGGCTTCCTCCTGTATTGCCTCCATGGCCAGTTCGTCTAGCAGCTGTCTGGCATACTCCAGGTGCATCTGAAGTTCCAGTAACTTTGCAATTCTGTTACTCATCTTCAATGTTGATACGTCAGCAATGGGTAGCCAGACTGACGATCGCTTCGATTTATATCCCTGGAGCACGGACGTGAAGGAAAACGTCCCCTTACACCATAACGTACAATATCACTATTACTATTACATGGGACGCGCGAACCTAAAAGAAACACTCACGTTGACTTTTTAACTTACAATCACAGACACACGCTATCGGACAAGACAGGGAAACGAAGTATATATTTTTACTGACAAAAGTAACGAAGTGCTTATAGACACACGTCAATTTTTTAACTTAAAAAACACAATTTTCTGGCAATTGAATTAATATGTATTTTCGAGAGTGTTGGGGTAGACTTGATGACAATCTTTTACTGTCTAAGACTGAGTCCCCGTCTGGCGGCAGGCTTTCATACAGGATAAGATCTGCTTCTACAGACTGAGAAGGAGTACTCTTTGGTGTCTACTCGGCAGTCGAGAAAACCTCTGTCTGGTTTCTGCTGCTATTGCTGCTGTTGTTGCTGCTGTTCTCTTTGTTGCTTCTGAAGTCTGTACTTCTCCGTCCACTCTTCTTGCACTTTCTTGATTAGTCTCTGAAGAGTTCTTCTATCAGGTCTTCGGTCACTTTTAACATCTTGACATTCTCAATCTCTTCTGGCTTTGGTATCAGGTTTTGCCTGACACGATGTAAATTCACGTAACCTTCGTTCAGCTTGGTTACTCTTGAAGGCATGTTCATAGGGGACGAGTCAACCATGGATGGCCAGACTGGAGACTGTCCCCGCTTTATATGGTTCAAAAGCGGACGCGATAGAAAACATTTCTACTGGGTTTTTGTTGGGTCGGAACGTTATGATAGCTAATGTCAAGGTGAGGGATAAAGAGAGAGAAGTCAAAGATAATATCTTCAGTGATTTTTTTTTGAAAATAAGCGACAGACACATTTTTCAAAACAACATTTTTATTCAAACAAACAACAAGTAACTAACAATTAGCAATAACATCAAACAAACTATTTTTGACAAGGATGACAACGTTGTGAAATCATGTTAGATTTCCACTGATGGAAGTCATGAGGCCATTGATGTACACTACGTTTCCTAGCTAAAGACAAAATATAGCCATAACGGTCACAAAACCATCGATCTACTTTCTCATCGTTTCTAGAAGAGTTACGATCAAAATAAGTCACTAAATGTTTTAAAGAATATCCAAGACTGCTTTGATGTAGAAAATACGGTGGTCCAGTTGGGTAAGTAACCTTTGTCGAAAGTGCGTTTGATTTTACCAATGCGCACCCAATCTCCTACTGCCAACACTCCACCTTTCTTGGGGACAGTCCCCGTCAGGGACGTACCAAACGGGCGCTTGAAGACGGTCACTTCCTTGTCGGGAGTCGCTTCTTGGGTTGCACGTCCGATCCTGGTAAGATTGGTTGTACGTTTGGACTAGATGCGGTAAGACGTTAATGTACTTGAGACTGTGTCGATGGGTAAAATATTTCCACATGCGTTCTTTAAAGGTGCTTTGAGAACGTTCCACGATGCTGCCTATGGTTTCAAGATGAAGAAATGAATGTCACGTTTCTTTAATTCTTTTTGGAAAGCTTGGTTCAGAAATTCGGTGCCTTTGTCGGTTTGACATCGAAGAGGGTGACGACCGCTTTGTTTCAACAATAGTTTGAGAGCTCGCACTAACTCATTGCTCTATTTGGAAGTCAATGGCACGACCCAAGCAAATTTGGAAAAGACGTCGATGATACAAAACAAATATCTGTAGCCACGATTGTAGGTTGTCAAATGAGAAACATCGGCTAAATTGGCTTGCCATTGATGATCGAGGCCCTCCACTCGGGCTTGACTTCTGGAAAATTTTCGTCGAATGGGCTTGCGTATGGTGTACGTGGCTTGTTCTTGTAACCATCGTTGCACTTGAGGTAAACGGAAACTTTTCAGTCGAGTTTTGGCAGCACGATACGATTTCTGAACTCCTCCATAACCTGCAGGATGGGATGGATCGTAGTAAATGCTGGCTAACACCTTCTCCATTTTTTAAATAAGTTATCCACTCTTCGCTGATGGTACTCTAGATGGGGCGGGGGGGGGGGTTAAAAACGGCATTACGTGTCCGATGTGCCACAGGAGTAGAAGTCGAAGGTAGTTTTGTTGGTGGTGGTGGTAATGGGATGGCTTTGGTCTTCTTTTCTTTTTTCACTTCTGGTTTCCCTACTTTCTTTTTGACTTCTGTCGAATGAAGTGTGGACATCATCTTTTTAACCCAAGCTTTAAGTTCTTCTCGTTGGGGTGTAGGGAAAGGGGTCAAGAAAGACGCTGCAATCATACTTGGGATGGGAGCTGCTGACGGTGTTTGAAAGACAACTCGTGCCTCTTCTTCCTCCGGCATTCGTGTAGCTGCATCTGTCTTGACCACTGGTGGTGGTGGTGGAGTTTTCATCAGAGTCTTAAAATCTTTCAGAATTGGTAGAGCTGTTTCGTCTAAAGCTTTCTGGTGAAAGAGTTGCATTGGTTTCATCAGTTGACCGTACCGTTGCGATTTTTCCGTTTCTGACAAATCGCTGCGATCCATCAATGATTGAAATTCTTGTTGTATCTGGGACATCTCGGTCAAATGACGATTGGTAGGTAAATGCGGGGTCCGTTGTTCTTGCCAACGATGTTATTCCATCCTTCGTTTGTAAGGTACTAAAGCCAGTTTTCGTCCTTCTATCGGATTTCAGTGATCACGTCTGAGATCTTTTCATTCCAGACAATACATTTATCTTCTTGGACCTTTTAGTCTTCATCCCAGGATTCTTCCCATCGTTCCCAATACTCCTTTCAGCATCACCAGCAACGGAGAAGTGGAAGAACCTGAGGCTACTGGAGAGGCAGTCACCGTTGCGACAGGTCGTGGTTTGCGAATGTAAGGTTGCGTCCTGGCGGCAATGCCTCTCTTGCGGGTAGAAGCTGTTTTCTGTGGGCTTTTCTTTTTCTTTTTCTGAGGTTGTGACCTGGTCTTGATACTGTTGCTCTTTATCTTTTTCTTCTGGGTACGTCGGGGAGTGGCTTTTTTCTTGGGGAGGAATTTGGGGGCATTGAACTCCCATTTTAAGAGGGAACGAATGATGTCACCTCCTGGAGAACCGCTACCTCCAGGTTTCAAAATGATTTGCTTTTTGGTTTGAGTGTCGATGCGAAGATCGACCAGTTGCGTCAAGGCTACTTCGTTTCTGTCAAAAAAAAAAGGTTTGGTTTGAGGTGGAATGTGAATGATGCCTTGCAGTAATTGACGTGATGTCACCGTAAACCATCGTAAGACTTCTTAGAGACTGGCTTCTAAGACACGAGCAAGTATTTCTGGATTTTTGTTCGCGACTGATGCCGTACAAGGCACGAATCAATTTGACGGGAAGATAAAACTGAAGGGACGTCATGTTGACGCTGTGTGAGACGGACCCAAAGTGACCGAGATTTTTTATAGACTATTTTTGGTTGTTGTTGTTGTTAAGTCCGCGACGGGACGTGTACACGACAGGCCCTCCGTCTTGGCACCAGTGGCGAAACAGATGGGTACGAAATCCCAAATAATCGAGGGGGGGGGGGTAAATCCACGAGTAAATTAGTGTGTGGGGCTTGAGTGGCATCGTCGTACATATGAGTCAGCCATGGCGTTCCTAACTGTTTGGCTAAGACTTGCACTTGCGATTTATCTCTAGGGCTTTTAAACAAGACCAGGTAATAAGCATTGAGACTGATGGTGCGATGGGCTTTACTTTGTTGAAACAAATTTTGGGTGATGTAAATGACACTGGCATTACGATGATGCCCTTTGCGCGTAAACCACAGTTTAATTTGTTCTTCGTCTTCTCCTAATATATCGTCGAAGACGACCAGATGGGTTTGACTGGGGTCAGACACGATTTCGTCGTTTTCGCCAGGAATGCCTTCCACAAAGACGATTGAATTGCCTTGACTTTCTCGCAGAAGGCTGTACGCTGATTGCTACGCTTTGTAACACCACACGATGCGTTGAGGTGGACGATCGACTAAATGATATTTATGTTCGATGAAACGTTTGACAAATTCGGTTTTGCCTGAACCGCTAGGTCCGGCAATGAGCATGTTAAAGGGATGGCGAAGATACAAGGCCTCCCAACTGGTATAATCTAAGTGTTCGTCGATGACTTTGAAATTGGAGGAAGAGGGAGCAGAGCTAGTAGAGGTAGCCATAGTAGTGTAAGGAATGTCACTTTTGACACGAAGACAGGCAAGACAAGAGTTTTTATACTTTGTTTGAGGACACGTTTATTGTCATCTTTAATTGTGAACAACACGAAAGACAAAAATACATAAATGCCAAATGATTAAGTACATGAATAAGAGACACATCAAAACGATCATAGTGGAATATAACAAGTCTCTGTACAACATGTGTGGTAATCAAGATGTGGTATCGTAGGGACAGTTTGTAATGTTCGTAGAGTCTTTACACTCCTTGGCACAGTCACACAGGTGTCCTCCCGGAATAGCCTTTCGGGGATGTAAATGACAGTGCTGTCCTGTCTTGAAGGGAGTGATTCTTCTTCTTCTGGTACTGTCACTAACACAGGTTTAGAAGTTACTTTTTTCACTGAACGTTTTAATTTTTTAGGATGACAAATCTTGGGCATAGTGTGCCACTTCTTTTGCCCAAGCCTCGAAGCCCCAACTTTCCCAGTCACGTACATCTTTCCAGTGAGGGTGTAAGTCACAAGCTATACACACATCTTTGTACACATCTTCAGTACCTAAAAGATGAAGAATCTTTCTTTCCTGTAGAGGTCGAGAAGTATCGAGATGACAGCGCAAAGCTTTTAACAGATGAGTTTTTCGAGTACATTTAAAGAGACCACTTTCATGCTTTTTTGAGTGGTATGTACTGTTCGTAAAGAGTCCACAAGGAACAGACTGGTAAACGAAATCCCGGAAAGCAAGTTACTAAGACACACACCACACGTCGACCCCAATTCAATCAATACAGTTCTCGTAATAGGTTGGCAATCCTCCACCGTTTGAATATTGTCATTGATTTCCTTCCACGGAATCTGTTGTATCACGAATGATAAAGGTCGTGGCATGGTACCCAGTTTTTATACCCTCTTTTTTGTCGGAGGTAATAGGTGTACTTTTTGCACAGAGCTAATCGTGCTCCAGTACGAATCAAATTTTTTAGTCACTCGTTCACACACTACACCCCGCACGGAATTATCCTCTATAGACAAAATTTGGTAGCGTAAAAGATTTTGGTAATCCTCTCACTCTTCCTCTGGAATTCGTTGTAGTATGGCCAGTTTGTAAGTAGAAGGATGAGTAGCAACCAAAGTCTTCTGGTCCTTGTCCAGTTGAACAATGTCTGACCACTGGAAGGCTTTCACATGAATCAGTCCTCTTATCGCATTCAGGCACGAGTGGTTCAAACATCGGTCACGTTAAGGATGAAATTGTTCTTTGCGTTTCACTTGTATTTTGACCAACTCTCGGTAAATACGTTCTCTCAACTCCACAGGCAAACCAGGAATGTTCTCTTGTAAATTATCCATGACCATGAAAGTAACGGACGTAGTGAGTAATTTCTGACCACTGCCATTCCAGGAAACGGTCAAGAATGTCATTAAAATCTTCAAATGTAAACCGTCTAAAGCGGAATATTTGGATGAACGCACACTTGATCCAGAGAAATCTGACTTGTTTGTTGACTTTTGACAATTTCCTCTTGTGAATTTCTCAACATAAAAGTTCCTCAGTCACCAATTGAGATTTTGCTCTGACAAGTCCCTGCCAAATGTTCTTGTAGATCTTCTCTTGCAATTAATTTGGTAATTTTTGAATATTATTCTTTAAATGGGGTTTAAATACTTGTCTAGGTGTTGTCCAACGTTTGACTCCTAGCCAAGCTGGTTTCTTAAACGAAAGGGTATGCCACTTCAATAACGAGGTCGCACTAAAGGTAGGTAGTAACAATACGGAGACCATCGAGCATGTTCCAGGTAAGCGGAATCTTTCTGTTTCCACTGGTGAAGTGACACACCTCAATTGAAGCACTTGACTTTATCCCCTTCGTCCAAGTAGATAAATCCGGCTCTGGCTAATTCTTTGGGGGTAGGTCCTCAGAGATATTTTGGACATTTTCCTCGGAAGGTTTGGAATCCACATTCAAAGTCGCAGTATTCAGGCAAACGCACAGGAAATGAATATCGTTTTTCACAGGTTCATTTCCATGAGGGTACGGTGAAATCAGCAGGAGTTTGCTCAGTTTTGGATGACATCCGTAGGGTGGTAGCCGCATGGTTTCATAATGACATCCACCATGAAAACCAATAAAGCGAAAAGGTGAACGATGACGAGTGGCATCGCGTTCGCATCCGTCAGGTTTGACACGCACAACCATTACTTTCCATGGTAGGTGTAGTGGTAGTCATAGCAAAGTTCCCATGATGTGATAATGAATCTCAAGGTACAGCATCGCACTCCACTTGAGAATCACCGAACTTGAATGGTGTGATCTGTTCGTTAGCTTTCATCTTACTCGCTTGGTGTTGGTAGTTACGATGAGCTATCGGTCTTGGACGCTGTTGCTTTTAATATGCTGACCAATATCGGCGTGACCGTACGGTAAAGTAAAGTGATTGGGAAGCCGAACTCGCTTCTGGTACACGATATGATACACTTTTTCCAAGGGTCTACTGACGATTTGATGTGTGGGTAAACGTACAATCTTGTTCGGTTCGTAGGTGGTCACTTTAAAATTTCCATCCTCTCCAGATTGCAAGGCTTCTTTCAATACGGCAAAGTTCACCACTCGACTGATGCGATAACTGAGAGTCAATCCTTTTACTTTACACTCTGTGTGCACTTCTCCTTGTTTGTCCCGGTATTCGTAGCCGTAATTTTTGGGAGTTGCAAAACTTTGAATCTTGTCGTCGGGGTGCTCGTCCGTCCAGGCTCCTAATCCGTCTCCTTCGATGTTAGGGTGACGTTGACCTAGTCGATCGATGTAGATGCAACTGTCCGCGTCAAAGTACAGCACACAATCTCCTAACTGGTGTAAAGCTTCGTACAATTATAAGCGAGCATGGGCTGTAACGCAGGCCGCAATGATAACATTTCCAAATTCGTCGGCTTCTACAAAGTCCATTTCTTCTTCGTAAATGACCAAGATCAAGTCCTCACGTGTTTCATGTATTTGGTTTTGTTGTGAATCATCTGGAAGTAGCGGGAAGGTTCTGTCAAATATTCCGTCTTGTGTAAACACGGTCGTTGTGCCATTTTGTCCCACAAACAATTCAACATCACCTTGGTAAACGATCGCCATCCTTCATTTTTCTTCACGTGGTCTCAAGTGATCCCTTCATGCTCTAAGTATTTCTCTTTGAATTTCTTTTGGTCCTCGGGAGTCTGGCACCAGGAAGGATAGCCTCTGGCTTCTTGTTTCAATTTCAAAAAGGCATCCACGTAGTCTTCAAACATGCCTTTCTGAGTCTCGTCGCCCTTATGGTACTGTTCTGTCTTGGGAAAGTGGTAAATTTCGTACACTTCTAACAGTTGGTATCCCAAGTCCAGAACATTGAACAATTCCACGCTGACCCACGTTCATGTCAAGGCGCGTTCTTCCTGAGTGTGCTGACAAGTTCGGTCTTGGTTGCAAGTTACAGCACATGTACGACACAAGGGAAACATCAGTTTTCCTTGGCAATGTTGAGGTAAAACGGGATGATACAAGTCCGTGGGAGGCAAGACTTTACATTTGATCAATCCTTCATATTGTCGAATGTTGTCCAGGTTGATGTGTTCCGTCAGCAATTGTGGGTGACAAGCGGGAAAGTGACAATATTTGCACACGAATGGATACAGCAAACACACGTCCACGTATTTGATTTCTTCTCCTTTCTGCTCTTCAGTTTGGTACAGCAAACAGGTGGCATTCGTCCATCCTCCGTACCAGAGGGTCCACAAACTTGTATCTTTCCACGATGCGTTTAAACTCGGGATCGGTTTTCAATCGGTGATCGTACTCGTGTTCCCACATTTCCACCACTTTGTATCCTTGCTGTTCTAACTTCAATCGCCGCTGACATGTGGCTTTGTACAAGTCTTCCATGGTCATTGTAAAACCTGATTTTTAGTGCCACGTTGAGGGTAACAGATGTGACAACCGTGAAATAAGCTCCCATTAAACTCGTACACAATCTTAGGGCTTTCTAAGTCCCAGCCATCCATCGAATACGTTCCGATGGTCTTTTCGCAACCTCCGTTGCGAGCATGTTGGATCCATTTGTCTTCCTTGTCGAACAAGTAATGTAACCAGCGTAGGGCTTTGACCGAGTTTTGACGTTTGATAAACTTCTTCGTTGGAGGACTTATGACAGCCAGGGTATTTTCGGGCATAAAACATTGGCGGTACACTAAGGAACATGCTTTGGCAATGGTACAGACTTCTTTCAAAGGGTCGATCCCTCCGTGCTCCATGAACAATTCTAGAATTCTTCCTTCTGTCTCTGTTTAATATCCTCGACCTGTGGTAAAGAAGGAGAAGGTGGCGAAGGTACTGGTACGGGAACAAATTCTTGTGAAGAAGAGAGAAAATCCACTAAATCCCAATTAAAATCGACCTCTTCTGGAAGTAGACCTGTGTTGACTTTGGTAACCGCTGCTATGCCATCGCTTTTCGTCTCCACAGCCGGTGCACCCCAATTCATCGTCTTCTTAGTTTCCGGCATGTTTCAAAAACAGTGTCTCATCGATTCACTGCGCACAGACGCTAGCGCACCTATATAAGGAATGTGACATCACAGGTAACTCTCTTCGGATTGGAAGACAGACTCCGTGCAGTGATTGTATTTTGTACGCGTATTCGGATTGGTGAAAGAACTCAATCCGTTTCGATCCGCTCTTCCACATTAAATAAACGCGGTTCACTTCATTCCCTTCACCTGTTCTCGTCACAAGATGTGGACAAACGTTGAATCCTCTACTCTCGTATCGTCGACACTGTTCCGTACGGACTTACCCATGTATGTTAAATCATCATGGACAATCATCCGGATCACCGAGACGACCGTTTGGAAACGAAGGAACTATGTGGAGAGAAAAAGGCTGTCTGAAGCGAGTCCTCATCTATGGTCCAGAGGTTAGACGAAGTCTAAGAAAGAGAAGAAGACCTATGCGATGCCCTCTATGTTAACGAAATGGTGTTAACATAAAAAAAAACAAAAGGCCCTTTTCAGAGCCACTCCTATATCTCGAAAATATTTACTTTTTCTTGCCTATAAAATTTCTTAGTTGTTGTATAATTTAGGTATGATAGATTGATGTTCATCAATCTATGCCTGTGTTGTATATGTCTCTGTCTCTAATCATGTTTCTATCTCTCTGTCTTTATCTCTACCTTGTTACCAGAACCGTGACGTCACCCTACCTTTTCCATTCCTATTGTCTCAATACAAAACCTAACTTTCCTTTGCCGCTATAGTGGCTCAGGGTTTATTTTGACGCCAAAGAAGCCATGGGAAAATTTTTGACGCCAGACTTGCCCAGGGGGGGGTCTGTAATGCATTTTCCCATTGACGGTAAACTGCCCCCCCCCCTTCACTACTCACAGAGGAAATCTTAAGGCTTGTTCTTTCGAATGTCTCCCTTTAACAGATGCGAAACTCTTTCTGTTATCTTTCTTTTGAAATGAAATCAGGCTATAAAGTTTCAATTTTCGTTCCTATTGCATTAATCTCATAGTATTCTTTCCTGAAACTTTTCTTTCACTGGCAAAGGATTGAACACAATTGATTTGTGAGCGGAGTGAACTACTTTAAGAAGTTATATTGCTCATTTCCTCCTTTGTTCACCTCTTGTATCTGCTTATTTCGTATATATCGGTTGAAATAAAAACTACAGAATGTCCTCAGTAATAACAAATAAAGTAACCTGCTTCTTAACAAACTCCAAGTGCATTCCCCATCTACATTAATAAATGTCTTACTCGATAGCTTACCATATGTAAACCATCTTGATTTGCAGGCGCGGTATCAAGGCCATAATCTTGATTCTTAAAAAGAACTTTAACCGATAATTTTTTAAGTAGGTGTTTTTTGGAATTTCGTTTGATTAAAGATCCTGTTTTTAATCAGAGTTGTAATTGATTCCAAATTTCTTGCTGTATTCCAGAAAATCTCGATAATTGATCTTGGGATCGATTCCAAAATATCTACATCTGGGCAAACTTTGGATCTGTCCCAAAAATCTCTCACCAGGAGAATTTTATGATTGATCCCTAAATTCTACTAACAAACAGACTTGCGATTGATACCCAAAATATTACCAAAAACTTGGGATTAATTCGAAACATCTCTCGCAAGGAAAACTTGAGATCAATCCCAAAACTGTCTTACCAAAACATGGGATTGATCCCAAAACTCTTTTATCCGGCGAAATTGGGATCAGTCCCAAAATTGGATCTATCCCAAATAGGTAAACTTGGGAACAATCACTAGAATGTGCTCATGTCATCAGTCTCTTTACAGAGGGCTGTGGTTTAAAATGAACCATACCAATGCCATCATCTCACTATTTCGTGTGTTTTACAAACAAAAGTAGGATTCAGAGTGGGAAAGGAGTAGTAAAACCGTAAAGTGGTAATTTTAATACAAAACGCTGTACGGTCATCACTTAAAATAACTTTATTTACCTCTATCCGTCAATTAAGATCGTGTTATTATTGTCTTGTGTCAGTACTGTTATAATAGAAAGGATTGTTTCAAAATTTGATCTGAGACTTACCCAGCCAAGTATTAAAATGTTGGTGGGGGATTATCTGAAGCGTCTGATAACACTGGTCTACAATTTGTTATAAGTCGTCTGCTTAAGAGATAAAATGTGCTATTTATTATGGATTTTGATGTGCTGAATTCAAATATGACAATTAAAACAACTGATTGGCTACTGTTTCCAAGATATTTCCGTTTTTACATTTTATGTATGTTGTGTAGATAATATAATTTTAATCATAAATTGTAAACCTAGGTCTTTTCTTGTGTTTATGGCTGCTTTACATGATAATATTTCACCTGTCCTGTTTATGTAACACTTTATAAAACAGCAAAAGGGTTATATAAATAAAGCTTATTATGAAACAAAATACAAAAAAAAACTATTATGTATATATAAGTACATAGTTTAGTCTTTATTCAACGTCTACTCGGCGCGTCTTGGCTTGTCTCTGGTATTCAATAAATGGAGCATCTATTGTCACTGTCCACCAATAGTATACAAGCGTTGATGGGTTCCATTTGCCCTGATAGCTTTTCTCCATTGTTGCAATGTCCGGATGAAATCATCCTCGTCGCTCACTGCTCCGCAGTTCGGTGGAAAAAATCTAGACGAGAGCGCAAAAAATGTATTTTTAGTGACATGTTGCAACCAAAGCTTTTGTATACCTTGAGGAGGGTTTCCACCAACTCCGTGTAGTTGTCTGCATTGCCGTTTCGGAGAAAATTTGTTGCCACTAATTGGAAAGCTTTTCCATGCCGTCTTTTCCTTGCCACGCAGTGCACAGTCAAATGTATCATCTCGAAAAGGTTCACGATACTGAGGACCAACAAACACACCTTCCTTTATCTTAGCTTCACTTAACCTTACAAATTTTCCACGGAGGAACTTGAAAACTGCTTGTGTTTTGTCCATGGCCTTGACAAAGACCCAGCTTGATGTGCAAGGGTGGTAACAAAATCTTCCTTGATTCAACAAGTGGTGGATGCTGAATACTTTTCCTCCCAGGTTTCAATGACTGTCAGAGTGGCCAGTCTCTCTTGATGTAGTAGGGATCTCTTGTACGACTATCCCATTCTCAGAGAAGATAGAAGTTCTTTGTGTATCCAGTCTACAGACCAAGCAAGTGAGCAAGAACCTTAAAATCGCCAAAAAGCTGCAACTGATGTTGGTCGTAGTTTATGCACCTCAAAAGTTGTTTCATGTTTTCATAGGTTTCCTTCATATGGACTGCATGGCCAACTGGAATTGATGGTAAAACATTGCCATTATGCAGGAAAACAGATTTAAGACTCGTCTTCGATGAATCAGTGTACAGTCTCTACTCATCTGAATCATGAACGATGTTGATTGCTGCCATCACACCATCGATGTTGTTGCAGGCTACACGATCACCTTCCATGATGAAGAATGGGACAAGATCCTTTTGACGGTCACAGAACACGGAAACCCTAACATCACCTGCCAGGAGATTCCACTGCTGTAGTCTGGATACCAACAGCTTTGTCTAACTCTTGGATAGTTCCAAATCCCTGACAAGGTCATTCAGTTCACCTTGTGTTATGAGGTGTGGTTCAGATGAGGAAGATGGGAGAAAAAATGGGTCATGTGACATTGTTGGTTCAGGACTAGTAGTTTCATCCTCTTCCTCTTCCTCGTCTGACTCAAGTGAGAATGATTCTGATGCATCAGGAACCGGCAGTCCTTCTCCTTGAGGTACTGGGAATATAGCAGATCGATTGTTTGGATAATACTCTTTGACACACTTTTCCCAACTGGGAGCATCATGTAGTAGTAGAAATTGCTGATATGAGCTGTTGGCTCTCTCCAAATCTTTGGCACTGCAAAAGGTTTAGATTTCCTTTTCCTGTTCAATCAATGGCGAAGACAGTTTTGCACAAGTGTTGCAGCATATGTGTGGGGCCTTTTGTCGTGATCTCCAATCTTGCAAACAAAATAAAGGCAATAGGCTTTCTTAACCATAGTGTTACCTGCATTGTTCACACAAGTACGAGGCATCTCTGCTCACTTTGGCTAAATAGAAATGTGTCTCTTTGAAACATCAAACACTGACAAATAAGCGAGCGCGACGGTGTATGATTTCTAGAGCTGATATAGGGCAATTTATTAAGCAGGGTGATGTAAGCTTAGTTATTAGTGCATCGTCCATGACTTCTAGGAATAACATGATGCAGTTCATATCTTGTATGACGCAATACCAGATTAAGATTGCATCATTCATTGTTTTGCCAAAACAGCAAGTACTGTCCAGACTCAGTCAGAGATTTGTTCATAGATCCAGTCAAAGAAGTGTTTTGGTCATTTCTGGTTTAAATTGAGATTCCTTCCCTTTATAACTCACTTATCCTCCGTCATTCCCAAGTCAAGGGTCATATATACTGAACCAGTATCATATCTTTAAAATTAGAGCCAATCAACAATTTTAAGCATCATTTTCGTTCTTATTGACCTAGAATTAGTAACGTTTCACTACATTTATTTCGAAAGCATTTTGGCTGTAGAACATTGTAACAAAGCACATAAACCGGATTTTAATGATCTAGTATTATTCATTCATCTTTATGAAGTCCGTATGTCTACACTTTTCTCGGAATATTAAAAACATAGCGAATACATGTAACAGTAGCTAATTGATGGAAAAAATATCATGTAAACGAGATAAAAGAAGACTTTTATTCACACAGTTTGGAAGCAAGGATATTGTTAAAGAATATTCCTGTTTGTTTTCGAAGAGAATAAGTATGACAACGTATCAAAACTAACCTGGTCGCATATAAATAATTACAATTTAGGCATATAATGATCATCTGGATAAAATAAGTAAAGGATATTCAATAAAAAATATACAAGTTTAGGTCAGTCAATGCAAAATGCATGTAAAATGAATCAACAAAAGTGAAGAACAATTGATTAAAATTGCTATGAAGTTTTCATAAATATGGCTAGGAATGACGAAAAATTAGTAGAAACAAGTATATAGATTTTTTGTAAAGCTCGCATATTCTACAAATAAAACAACAATAACAACAAAACATTGTTGATGGACATCTAACCTTATCTAGGATACAAAATCAGGCAAAAAGAAAACTGTCAAGGACAAAATGCATTAAATGCTAACCAATATTTGCATTGTCTTTACTGCATCATCAAAATGAAATTTTATAGTTAGTCTCTGGATATATTTCTATCGAGATATTGGTCACCAAAATTACATGTTCGAAACATTCAACTACAACGTTCAAAGCGATGATTTACAATTGTTTACTTTACAAGCAACGATGTAGCATTAAAGCTTCCTATTGAAAAGAAAAAATACTGAAAACCAATCTATTCATATACCTCATAACTGTGCCGTATTTCGTTATGGACGTCACACCCTTGCAGGAAGATATTAGGATATTTGTAAGTACATGTTGCTTGCAAACAATTTACCAAACATAACACGTTTGACTGAATTATCTGTAGAAAAGATCTTTTGGGTAAAACGTGAAAGAGAAGTGTCACAACTGACAAAAGAAAACTTGAGATGTTCAGTAATGTTAAGTGAGCAGGCAGTGTATATCAAGGCAAAAACACAAGCTCACTATAGATAGCAATAACTCTTTAGAACCTCTCATTAATGAGTAGTACACAGAAGGTACATGGTACATTCTTGAGGTAAGCAACTGAATAACTAGCTAAGGACAATCAAATTTCGACTGCAATAATTTCATTCACACCCTCTAAGATATGGCATGGAACATTTAGAATGTATGGTTTCCTTCGTCAGCAACATGAATTACTGGATTATCAAGTCCATATTTGACATCATTTGCGATATCATCCATTTGAAGCTCATGTTTCATTGACCCGTCATTCGGTCCCCACTCTGACGTTGGTGTTGTGATCGTTTTCAGCCTCTGAAAAATAATTACGACGTCACGGAAGTTTGTAAATAAAACTTTCATTACTACGTACAACTGAATTATTAAACAGAAAGCTTCAAATTGTGCCCAGATTGATTTATACAGCAGTACTGAGTTGTGTTGAGAAACAAAATCTGGAGCATTTGTGAGGCTGCAACCCCATAATGATAATTCAGAACCCCAAAAACACAATGACATACGCTGTAATAAGTTATGAAGCTATTCCCTATCTGAAAGAACATAATCGGATTATATCACAACAAATAAAACTTGCAACAAATGTGGCATTTACAGTTCAGAAGTCTGTAAGCTGTTATGCACACATGCGTCAAGAAAATAATTTTTAACTTTATCAATTTTTTAATAACAAAATGCTTTTAACACATCAAGTAGCATTTATTTACGAAGAGTAGTTTGCGAGTGAATGCTTTGTGACTCCTGATGGCACAGACATTAATTTATTGACACACGATATATATGAAATAAAGTATTTGCAATTTTCGCGTCATAGTTCTCCTTTAGTATACACCCATGAACTCAGTCTCATCTTTTCTGACAATACGGAAGGAGGTGCAACAGGAAGTAAGAGTATAGACTTCCCGGAAATATTCATGTATTTAAAGTGTGTGTGTATGTGTGTGGGGGTAATCCTTAGGGTTTGGCACGCTGCTTACCTGCCACAAATTTCCCTTCGCCCGAAACAACAGCTTGAAGAGGAACATGAGTGGAATCGGGCACATGACAAAGGCAGTAATAGCCCAACCAATACTCTGAGCAAACTCTGGGAAGACCACATCATTTTCAACCTTGGGAGGACTATATTTCACCATACGGTATATGAACAGTAGCTGCAAAGAGAAAAGGCTAGAGTAAAATCTGATTATCTTACTCGTCTGGCATGCAACTACTTTTGCCATTTTTGTAGTTTAACGACAGGACAAGGGAAAATGTTAAAATCTTCCACAATTCTGTTGAAAAACACGTTGGATTTTATTTGATAAAAAACAAAAAATTCTAATTATATACATTTTTTGGGAAACTAGTCATAATTTAAGAAATTTTAGTTTTATTTTGAGAAATTTCATTCACCAAAAACAAGCGCCCCACAACATTTGTATCGTGGACATTGCAATGACCTCAAATTCCAAAAACAAGAGGCGTCTTTTTCTTAAAGGCATGTTTCCAAATGCATACACGTTTTGCATTGAAGGAACGAGTAAATATGATTACTAATGTCACGTGTTCCTAATAAGTCGGATTGGGCGTTGCAGAAACTGCTTTTTTTCAGATGCGATATTAGCAACCCCGGGCGGCCACGCCCATCTGCCATATTGACAGAACCCGTACTCTGACCGTCCCCGTAGTAGGAAACAGTTATTTATCTAGTTTCGGAAACAAACTGTAGCAGTTGTAACATGTTTTGTCTGAACATGGCAAACGCAAACTCCTCGTCAATCAGAAACGATGATATTCTACTATTTAGATAACTGATTAACAAATATAATAGTTTATAAAATAGTACGCAATAATTTACACGCCCCAAATCATTTAAATTTAGTTGTATTTGCTTGTGTTTTGAGTTTGTTTCTTTGTGTTTTTTTCAGATGGTATCGACTATACTGAATAACCTGTGGCTTTGGTATCACATTTCGTTAGCATGTTAAGACAAATGTATCACTTTTCCGGTGGAAATAACTACTGCGATTTCGACATTTAAAGTTTTGTTACAGTTTTAGAAAGTCATATTCAGGAGAGAGGGGGAATGCAAGTGAGATACTGGATTCCGCGAACACTTGAATCAATATTGTACTCACTCTTAAATTTAGCTTTACCCCCTGTTGGTTCGGGGGTGTAAAATAGACCCAGTTAAACTGGCACTAAATAACGTACTAGTGTTGCTGTGCCAAATTTATGACCTACACGTCACCATGTGATACAAGTTCCAAAAACTGAGAAAAGATAGTCAACAATACTACTTGAAAAAAAAAAATGAATCTTCATGAAGGTTGTTCCTGACTATCTGCATCTTGTTAAAGAAAGGAAGACAAAGAAAGAAGGCACCTAAGTTGAAGAAGTTGAAATGAACATATAGTCTCTCTCTCTCTCTCTCTCTCTCTCTCTCTCTCTCTCTCTCTCTCTCTCTCTCTCTCCTTATCCCAATAAGAACAAGTCGACATTAGTCTCTCTCTCTCGATCGATTTTCTCTTACCCCAATAAGAACTGGCGAACAGAAGGCCCAACAGAATCCCCAGTACCAGGAAGGCCTTGGTGGACTGCCGAGCATATACGTCACATCTTTAACAAATCTTCTGATACCTGAAAAGTTTCAATAGACCTGGCCTGAACAGACAACACTCGAATTACACTAAGATTCGTATATAATTGCGAGCTTTATTTTGTGGCTGGTTTAGAAACTAGCTTTCGTAATGTTAAGGTGAACACAAAAGCAGGACATTCGCGTACTGCGTGAGTACTGATTTATTTTACTTATGTCGATTCTGGGAAGTCTCACGTGAGTTGCAGACGACGGTACGGCAAGATGGATGCGGCATGGATGTTTTGATATAAATTGGGTGAATGTATTTTTTGTCGTCAGAGGGGCAGCAATATCAGATAACTGAAATAAGGCAGTATAAGGTCACAAAATTAAGTTGCACGTGTCTATTAACATGTCCTGAACATTGAATATTTACGACTTTAGCGACCTATCTGTATGTCTGGATTTGTTTTTTGTTGGGGATGGATAGTTCGCTGCTGCTGGAGAACTGCTCATTGTGATTACTACTGATGTAAAATTAACGATCATACATCATTTCATGGTTTGTTGTTTGCAATTTTTTGACGGAGCCCTGCACAAAGCAAACCATGTATGGCCCCTATAGTCATAATATACAAGCTTTAAAGATGGCAACTGTCACTTACAGGCTATCGTATGACTGACCATGAGATAACGTGTTTTATTAAGGAGACCTCTTTACTTTTTCTCCATGCTTCTTCCTCGTTATACGCACAAGAGGATGATTCACGTGCAGAAGCACATTTGTGCTCGACAGATTCGAAATTTTGGCCTACAGTATGAATGAGTGCCTGCACGTTTTCTTCCAAATCTGCTTGATGTTTACCAAAACGTTTTGGTGAGTGATTTTGAAGGAAATGTTTCCGATCATATTCCAATTTTTTTCTTCAGTTAAGTAATATTTGGGGGGTAATTGTTCCCGCCTTCATATGAAATATCTCCAATTTTTCAGTACTTCATTGTATTGAAAATCGCGGAGGGGTGGTGCGACTCTGAAAAGCGTAATCATAGAAGGATTATCTTTGTTCTAATCATTTTAATTTTTCGGTTTCTCCATTGTCTGTCGAGCTAAAATAGCTAGATGTTGTTGGTTCCGATGCTATTTTATAATGGGTGGCTTCAAGGTTAGAGGACACAACTTCCACCTCTGCTGTAGCTGAAACCTGCTTAGTACTTTCGACAAATATAGTACAATCGTGGATCATCGTAAAGTGTAGGCTATTACATGATAACATCGTATCAGTAATATATCAGTCGTTGTCGTTGTCGTTATCGCTATCTAAGTAGCACTAGGGAACCGTAGAAGGAGTAGTTGCATTTGTAATTTTAATAGTACCGTAGCAGTAGTACTGGCAATTGTAGTTCTAATAGGTGGTAGTGGAAGTGGTGCAATCGTGGTGGTGTTACTGGTGGTGATGTTCTGGATCATAATAATCTGTAACTGTCCACAATTTATTCACAAAATTTACACTGATATAGAGAACTATACATAAGTATCGAATGAGACATTTTGTCTAATCACATTTTCCTTGATGCTTGGCAATAAAGTATGATTAATCAGAATAAAAAGAAAATCTTACAAAGCTTAAAAAAGCAAGCTCCTATACCACCTGCTTGCGCTTTCTTTCACGTATATAAAAAAAAACGAAACGACAAAATGGAAAATTGTCTTACAAACTTACCATAGACCCAAAACACAGCTATACATTCGCATGTGGCTAGGAATAACACAGAAAAGTCGGCACCATAACTATCCAGGAGTGTCACGATGTAGTCTCCGGCCTATGGAAGATAAATATATTCCATACAAAATCTGAATATGGATCACTCTTAAAGCCTGAATGCTTACAGTTTTTGTATCTCTTGTATGAATACTAGCAAATCTAAATACAGGATGCATCACGTGAACCGGACATGCTGAGGATAACAAATGTGGTTCATAAAATCAATTGAAATAACGCTTGATTTTAGTTTACAGTACGCCTTAATCAGACTTTCTTGTACAGTTTATATGTACACATCTTAATCAAGTACTGATGTTTACATTGGTTGGTTTTAAACAGAGCTTATAACACATTATTAGCTAAGTGTTTTTCGCAAGGAAACACTGAGGCAGCCGACCAGTGCTGGCCGGAAAAGTATCGAACTCGCGATTCTTGTATCACAATTGATATAATAGTTTTTGTGATCTCTTTCTTTGGTGAAAGGCTTTAAACTTATGAGTAAACTGCCATGCCATACATGTATGATATTAAGGAGATTCCCTTCATTCTGGTGGCCTATCTACCTGTCCATCTATTTACTGTAGAAAGCATATAGTCAACAATAACCTGTGTAATTGCGAAATGAATAATTAATTGACGAATCCTCAACACCCACTTTATTATCTTTTCTGAAAGCTATGTGATAGGCTATAGAAGAATCAAAGTTTCATAGCACATATTATAGTTTTTCAACTTTACACTCGCTGTAGAAAGAGTAGATAGTCCTTGAATTGCATTGCAAATTATGCACGTATATTAAGAATATTTCCCTCCATTTTTCAGGATTTATTAAATTTTAAGAAATATGTTGGGCAACTGACTCATTAAAGGTCCGTGTGAAGTGAAAATGAATATGCAATCTTTATATTCAGAGCTATCCAACCCCAAATTTTTCTTCCATGTCCATTCAAACTATAGCTCAAGTTCATACTGAGCCTCCTATAACCATTATTTGCGAGATGTAAACAGGGACGAATTATTATAGTTCCTCAAACAAACCATAGCAGTTGATTCATCCGTCGTCTTGGATAAGCAAAATAAAACAGTTGTGGTCCAGATAAAAATCATATGCTTCATTAGAGTCTGCAATAATTAATCTAATATCTATATATGTGATTGTAATAGGATGTTAACATGTTGAATGAAATTCAGATCTTGCTCGTAATGAGAACAAGCTCGAACTTAGAAACTGGCAGAAAACACAAGGTCACAGAAGTGACGGTAGCAGAAGATGCGAAAAACTTTATAGAATCTACTTTTAGATATATGCAAAAATCTAAATTACTACAAGAAAGATGTATCTCATCTCTAATTTTGACTGAATTTCATATTTTTCTGATGGATATTATTTGTTTATTTATTTATTTATTGATTATTATTATTATTATTAGTAGTAGTAGTAGTAGCAGTAGTAGTAGTAGCAGTAGTAGTAGTAGGAGTAGTAGTAGTAGTAGTATAACAGGATTTACACATTTTATGAAAGGCAAGCTGATATAAAAATTGAACTTGCCTTTGAGCATGCCTAAAACATAATATCGCAACATGAGTAAAAAATAACATTAAACTTGGGGTGTGTAAAGGACATTCAAATTGTTTGCCAAGATAAGATACCGGGCTCATCTCATCAACGTCATCAACAATAAAGAAAGCTTGACTGTGGGTAATGATTTATATATACTCACAACTGTATGATTTGTAAACACGTTTTTTTTTAATCTATTAACAATTATCATCTAGCTACCTTGAAATCGGGAATCGGGCAATTGGATTTGTAAATTTCTGATTATTAATGCTGATGGTGGAGGGGGTGGTAAAAACTAAGCAAATATTATACCATATTTTAACTTACAGGTGTAACACAGGGCAGAGCAAGGAAGAAACATGCCACACCAAAGCCGACACACATGTAGCTCTTGTACTTCCTCAGTCTTGGATACTCGTCTAGAATGCACGTGATTGCTGTCTCTAATAAGGCGAACTGAAATATATGCAATAGACAAATATGTGGTTCAACAGAACCTTTTTGAAAGCCAAAGAAAAAAAGAAAAGAAATAACATTAAAATCAACAAACTTTATATAGCTGAAAATTTTCAAGACACTAGAACGTTAACGAAATCTTGACCAGTGCGAATGAAAAGGAACCATTCACATTTACCTCAACATTTTGAGACTTATAAATAAATATAGCCAGTAACACCCAGTGTGAAACACAGGGAACCAGTCACATTCACCTCCACATTTATGAGAGATAGATATAACCAGTAACAACATCTCGTCTATGAGAGCGAACACAGAAAAGCACTAAACGAGACAGCCTCAGGAGCCGTGATATGGTGATCTTATCGGGAAAATAATTCATATAGGATATTTTCTTCTCCTACGAGATATATTTCATTGAGTGGTACCAAAAACATATTTTAACGAGTGGCGAAACTTTTGTTAGAACGCACAATCAAGCGTCGCATGGCATGATGGGAAATCTTATTTTTTCACATGTGAAAATATAAGGATATATTTTTCGCATGGGAAAATAAAAGAATACATTTTTTCACACGTAAAAATATAGGAATGAAAAAAAATATTAAATTTATTTCGCCAATAAGTCTCAATATTTCACACTTAAAACAAATTATAAACCAGTATGTAAAATTGGAAAATATAAGAGAGACAAAAGAGATTAGGTGTATCAAAGAATAAGGAAACAATATTACAAAGTAAATATAATTCATGATAATACTGGTTTAAATCCTACATTTGATTTGTTAAATACCCATTGGAATTCGTTTTGACTAAAGATAATATTGATCGAATGCAACAAATGTGAGAAACGATCAAATATATCAGCTCAGGCTGCCCGTAAGATAAGTTACATGGCTAAAATCAGAATTTTGCGGTACAAGGAGAAATGATCGTCATATAGTTAGTAGAGTTAAAAGCGTAGTTTTCAAAACCAACCGGTTGGGCTAAAAGAAAAACGTTGGTAATAGTTATAAACCGAGTTGCACGGGTTCTTTTCTAGACAACCGTTGCAACTAGACATATAATTATCTTGTATGCCAAGTAATTAATAATAATAATAATAATAATAATAATAAGAAGAAGAAGAAGAAGAAGAAGAAGAAGACTAACAACAACAACAACAATGAAGATTATAACAGCATCAACAAAAGCAAGTGCGACTGCAATTAATAACAGAACAGAACATAAAATATATCTGGTATTGAAATCTCAGGAAACACTCTGGCCTCATATGTTAGGTGGCAGAGCGAGTAGAGAGTAGTTATTACACGTCTGACGAAATCGGTAAGGACTCCGGGTGGCCAATTGGTCTGAGGTCGCTTTTACATATCACTGAAATCTCATCTCTGTCCGAGTGGGTTCGAGACTCGGGCTTAGCCAACGCGGGCATGTGAGAAAGCTTGCCAGTGGCTAATCGTGGGTCGGTGGCTTTTCCCCGGTTCTTCCTGCACCAAATACATTGGCCGCCATGTATTGCATATCATGTGGCTACAAATGGCGTTAAATCCATAACATCAAACAGGTATATGAGGAAAGGGGGTGTGCATTACTATCGTATGATGTAAAACGCTTACATTTTTTTCATAATCATGTCGACATATTTTCAAATACGTATTAACATTCAGCAATATCGGGTTGAAAAGAGTTTACCGAACTTTTATAAATGATTTTTTAGCGCAACTATAAGATGGTAATAATTTACAACGTTTCTTGCGAGAAAAGGAGCGAGAAACAAATAGTAAAATTCATCACCCATTGCATCCCTATTGCAATATTAAAATTATAGCAAATGTATCAGCTTTATCTGTCCTTTTTGTGACGACAGTCGTTGCTATACAATATGGCAACGGTACAAAAAGTTGCTTTTACACTGAATATCAATTTATCGCTATTTACCGGTCTATCCATATAAGTTATGCGTTGATACGTGTAGATGCAGTAATCGGTCTGGTATACCTGTCGATACATAAAATGATTTATACCCGGATCAGCCCACCTATTAGACTGTTTCCTAGCCACCCAGATTGTCACAGCAATGGCTCGTGCAGGCAGTTTACACTCTACTAATACATATGTTTCTACGTCTATAACTGCCTCTGTATGCACAGGTGCATGCATGTTTGTATTTATGTATATGCTTGTTGTAGGAGTATAGGCATGGGCATTTGTATGGAAGTACAAATTCTATATAGATATATCTATGTGTGTAGCAAGGCTAACAGTCAGTGCGAAAATACAACATATGTGAGCATATTCTACAAACCTAACGTCAATGCACAATAGACTGTGTAATTGACCGATTGTCTACTTTTGAGATATGAAGTCAAAATTTAGTGCTGATAGCTATTGTTATAAATTTACTGCCAACTCAGCAAGTCTGTTTTAAATTAATAAACATGCATTTACGTGTAATCTTTATCACAGAATTAAATGCCAATTACATAAGAAAATGTTTGGGTTTTTTTTCCCATGATATATGCAACACTGTTACGTATATGTAATGAAATCGCTTGTGTGTTAGTTTTAAAATTCTTTTTTATTTTATGTTTGTTTCATTACATTTTTTTGTAATGATTATTGAAAGGATTCGAAATTCTTTTTCAGCAATTCGATATTTTCTTTTACTAAATATTGTTTATCTAAGACGTAAAACGTGTTACAGGAGAATTATATTTAGTTAACCTAGTTCGCCTTGGGATGGGAAGAACGTAAACAGGCAGTTAAAATGATTGGTCAGTATCAAGGCCATACTTTCCTTGCGTGATCACCATGTGTAAACAACGTTTATTTACTATTGGTTCTTAAGTGGGGCTACACTGGTGTACGTGATAGATTTCTTGTAGTAAGAGACCACATGACCCATCTCGCGAGACTTGAAATGATGTTTTTGGGGTTTAAATACGCATTCTTGGTATTCCTCTGTCAGAGTCGTTTTAACATCTTGAAGGTACAAGGTGTTATTTTTGTTTGTTGCCAGATTGTTTGTTTTTCATCTGATGTTTGGATTTAATAATTTATTGTCCTGGAAACTCAACAAGTTGACTTTTTTTATAAAAATTCTGAAAGATATTCATGGAAATTTATTCTGGAATTATTCGGAAACAAAAACTGATTTAATTGAGGAATTGTTGATATTCGTACATTGGACCACATCTGACGTCATCGCCTTCCATATTTGTGTGTCGTCGAGATTCGAACCTGGATTCAAATAGAACTATTTAGTGATAGGACTTGTATTTTTCATTCTTAGGATTATATTTTGGATTATATTTACAAACCGTAAGCCCTATTTACCAATTTTTACATTGTTTTCTAGGGAAATAAATTATTTTGTTAAAATATACAAAGCCTGGTGACTTCACTCTTTTCTTCTGTTACATTTGTACGAGCCTACACGTAACAACATTAATATGTTCTATCCTCAATTAATTCAGTCGGATTACAAACTAAATATTTCTCTTTACAATACAATTATATGGCTGTAATATTTCAGAACTTGATACGTGAGTTGAACAAGAAATGTCAATGAAACGTGACTTTTGGTATGAATTAAGAATTGTTTCAAATTTAATGGAAAATTCTTCCTAGTTTTAGATACTTTGTGCACAAACTGTTCACTTATCTTGGTATATAGAATGAAATTATGATACCGCTAAGACCTCTCCGATGGTGTAATTAGATGCGGGAGATCGCGGTTCGAGCCCCGGCGAAGTCATATCAAAGAATTATAAAATGGTACAAGCAGCTGCTGCGCTTGGCGCTTGGCATTAAGAAGTTTTTGTCAAGACTGATGGGCCTGGTATCAGGATAATGTGACTGGGTATGACATGATGCAACATGTCTGAGGTATGATGCCCCAGTGCTAGACAACGAAATGTCTATCAGTGCGCTCTTTCAGGCGCAATGACTTGAATTTCTGTGCTCATAGGATGTAACACCATAAATTTCCGGAAAACCTCGCCGTCACGTTCCGTAAGCACAATACATTGATCTTGAAAGAGTTTCCGAATAAGCAAGCCCCTTTACAGTGTACCTAGAGTGTAAGTAAATTTTCCGCCTCAGATGCAACGATTCAAGATCACGTAGGATAAACACCGGAGCAAAAGCAAGTTGCACAGCCAGACCGTGTGCAATACACGTGCTCAGATGTCAATATTTGTTGAATTCCGAAGTCGATTGTGTTAACCCGATTCCACATTTTGAATGTGAGATTTTCTTACCTGCTATGAGGGCATGCGTGCTTTGCAAACATATTTCAAGTTATCACTTTCATATGCCTACTGGCGTTTTTGTACATGACCAGGTGTTCAAGTATTTAACCAAGTATTCAAGTGGAGGTGGTGTTCAAGTATGCAAACCAGGTATTCAGGTGGAGGTGGTGTTCATATTCAAGTTCTTGAACACCCGGTCGCATGCCGCGTGAAAACCTGAGCACGTGCAAATTCCTTTTCAGTTTGATTGTTTCGACTGTTCGAACACGAAAATAGTGTAATACCTGAACAGTGATTGGTCTGCTAGGTGGATCTTGGTCATCTAATCATATCAAATAAGGTATGTAAGCCTCTTTTCTGAATTTCCCCTGCTTGCAGTTGAAGTTTAATTCTTTCATGATTTAACCGGCCTGACGCATGCGATTTGTGATGCTAACCGTACTCAGTTGGAATAGCACATGCTGCTTCAGTACGTATTATCTAGTGTTTGGAAAACGACATTTTCTTGATATTTGGTAAATAGGCTATGCACTCAGTAATTTTTAATGTAAGAATAACGATTATACACAATATTTTGTGTTGCAGTGTTAGCCGGAGCAAGAGGGAAAGACTTCGTAACCTCGGGTGTAAACTTTTTCCCTCCTGCTTCGGCAAACTTTTAAACAGAGCCGATCGTGCATTTATGCGTAATCACATTATTATCTTTCCTCGACAGACCGTTGACATGAACAGGTGGTCAATCGGCGTCAAGAGAACCTGTAAATTACCGTATCAGTTAGTTACCTAAACCAGCAAGCAAATCAGATCCCCATCGGAAAAAAAAATAAAAATTCCTCAGTGGCAGCTAAGTATAAACTAAACCAAAGTAAAATCACCACCCACCCATCCAACCTCAACTCATCCCCGTTTTTAATAGTGAGGTGTCGGCCTTTTAAACATTAACTCCTGATGAGAATGGTGATGTTTTCGTATGGATCAGGAAATGGGTAATTGATTATAACAGACGAAAGTTTCTCTTTTCAATTACTGTTTTAAGAATTCTGTAAATCCAGGTAAAGGTTATCTGGTTAGGAAATCTTTCAGAATTAAAAGTGCGGGCGCATTGCACGAGCCCTCTTAATCAGAGGCAGATTCAACTAGCTTACCAACCTACTCAAGCAAGTTTTATTTCATGATAATCATTACGAACAAAATGGATACGATGTGCATCATACTGGGTGACAGTGACCTCAAAGTGACCAGCAGGTGCAGATGTTGTGTCATACATCATTATGATTGGCTGAAACCTTTGGCCTTGATTGATTTAGCAGGAATATTAATCTGCATTAATTCCGCTAGATAAATCACTGTGCATGATGTTGGGTAATGATGTAGATAAGAACTTTTTAAATAATTGTTTAATATTAATGTATTCTTCAGGATACTGGGCCAATCACTACGAAATAATCGCATTTTTTTCCAACAGAAAAATAGCCAAGTACAAGAGTCCTACAGTAAGGAATGACTTTAAACGAAGACATATCATTGTCCTGAAAGTTTATGCTAACCCAGTATTAATCAAGAACAATGAACTACCATAAATTCTAGAGTTTTAAGCCTTGAAACCACACAAAGTTTTGTGTAATTTTTGCCGAAAAGGTTTTTCTTTTCGCGTAAATGATGAATATCGTAAATTAGGAGTCATCATAGTACAGTTGCAAATTTCTCGGCACGAAAAACTTTAGGATTTATAATTTACAGATTTTGTGTATTATTGTTTGGTTTGTCAACTCGTGTAATGTATAATTTTAATGTATCTTCTCTAAAATAAAGTTAGGATTTATCTTTGCATCCTTGTAATTGTTATGTGCTGGCGAAATAAAAGTTATCTATTCATGAATGTGTAAAATTTATGTGCAACGTTAATGCCATTATTAGATTTTTCCTACTGTAGTGATTAGTTCAGCCAGCTAATGAGAAATGTGCGTTTGGTTTTATTATTATATTTACTTTCCGCAACGTCACAGTTAACAGCGCTCGTTAAAAGTTCATGAAGATGGCGTTGGCACACCTAGCTCGCGCACTCTTTGTAGATCAGAGACGTGAAACAGAGAAATCTGATCGGTCGCTGACTAAAACTTGCTTTCTAAAATCTTATAATTTCCAAAATGACAGATTTGATATTTCAACACAATAAAATGATATATTACCTGATGACATCTTAATTAGAAAACTTCCCTTCTGTCCTCAAAATATGAATTTAAAAAATCTTCCAAACCAGATAACAATGAGTAATACATGCGTGAAACTTTTTATATTGATCTGCGTGCTAGTAACTGTAATACACAATTTCAGAAAGTAAACAGGGACTTTTTTTTACATACCTCGCTGTCGAGTCCCAGAGTAAAAAGCATGAAGAAGAAAAGAACAGACCAGAGCTGCGGAGGTGGTAAGTTAGACAAGGCTTCTGGGTAAGCAACAAAAGCCATACCATATCCTATAATAATAATAATAATAATAATAATAATAATAATAATAATAATGATAATTGTCATCATCATCTATACCATTAATACGCGATGTTCAAAATGTGACTTGTTTAAATGGTTGGCAAGTTAAATATTTTCGATTTAATTTGCCACACGCTATCTATATCTCTTATTGAATCTTCTTTTGTCATTTTACGACGTTTTCTTGTGTTCTTGAAATGACTGCTAATAACATTGGAATGCATCTGACTTCACGCCTTTGCATTGCATGATAGATATGAAGCCATTTGTAACGTCATTAGGTGTTATTATACTTGTTTAATATCATACAATGATAACTGATTTATTAAAATAATATTAAAATGTCGTCATGTAATGAAATACAAGATGCGATTAATCACAACTAAGATCATTTTGAAGGTATTAAACCATGCGCGTCTCCATCCCTATAAATGTATATAATCACCTCACTTATCTTTTTTTCATGTAGATATAACGAATAAAACTTGTTTTGTATTCCAGAATGCTTAATCAATAAGTTTTGCATTATTGTAAACGTTATTGCGTTTTATGGTTTTCGTCAGCATACCTGGTTTTGCTACATCCTGTACGTCCACGCCAAGTTCCTTGGCCATTCCACCAAACGTTGTAAATATAACAAAACCAGCAATTATGCTAGTTATTAAGTCCATCACTGCAATTAGCATGGCGTCTCTGAGGAGGAAAATTAAAAACAAAACATTAGTTTAGACCTAGTCTTTCAATCATGACTCTTATTTCCGTGCACTTACACGCCGATGTAATATTCTTAAAGTTGTCTTTAAGAGAACATCGATATAAAGACGGCATCTGCGACATCAGTCTTAAGTATTACCCAGTACTGAATAAGGAAAGTAAGGAAAGATTGTCTGGTTGAAAGAAATAAATTAGAGAGAGTGTCACGGAATAAGGCAAGAAATAACTTGGTTTCACCTTAGAACGATTTGATCATTTTCGTCGTACATTCGTTACCTAGGGTGGATAATTGTTTTTTTCAGTTAAGCGACTGAACTAGCATGTATCTCGTCGTACATCGCTTGCGGCGAGAGACACAAAAAACACGGTATTCACGGGTATTTTATCCTTACTAATACTCATTCTCCTGTAGATTTAAGGAAATTTTGTTTTCCAGTTGACACATTTGTCTTTTGGGATCTTGTCAAGGAGTGTACGTTCTCCATTTTATTCTACAGCCATAGGGGCAAGTATTACATTTTTATTTTATTTGATATGTGAAGCATATTCAGTTTTAATGTCGTAGCGTGAAATGTTGTCACTACGCGGATATGAAACGTTGTGAACTTTTGAACTGTTACAGGTCGCTATTAAGTGCTTAATTTAGTAGCATGTATCTATAGATTTTAATTCCGTACCTGTTATTATGACCATTTGGTTTTATTTTAGCTGTGTGTGTGTACGGGTGTAGGATGGAAGTGATGATTTGTAAACTTGTGCGCATGATGGATCCATGAAGGGTGTGTATGGCCAATACAAGTGTGGGCTAACCCAAGAATTCAGGAGAACTGTGTGTTTTGACAATGGATATGTGAACCAGGTCAAAATGTTTCGTTTGCAAGTTTTTACAAGTATCTATGAGTCACATTGTTATGAATCGTACATGCTGTACAAATGACTATGAGTCACCAGTCATGTGTTTGGTACAACTGTTATGTTGATTACAATTGATCATGTTTGTTTCAATTGAATACATGGAACATATGGTGTGTTTCAGTTGAGTACAAGTTACCTTCATTACATGACATTATATGATCTTACTTTCATTACATGAGATTATGTGAATCTTACCTTCATTACATAAGATTATGTGAATCTTACTTTCATTACATGAGATTATATGAATCTTACCTTCTTTACATGAGATTATGTGAATCTTACTTTCATGACATGATATTATATGAATCTTACCTTCATTACATGAGATTATGTGAATCTTACTTTCATTACATGAGATTATGTGAATCTTACCTTCATTACATGAGATTATATGAATCTTACCTTCTTTACATGAGAATATATTAATCACATTTTTGTTTTCCCATATGTGAATGTTTGTGCAAAGTGATCGAATGAGTCGTATGTTTAGAGCGTGAAAGAATTACACTATATGTTGTATATTTCATAAACTTCCATCTTTCATCACATTGTGTTGTGTTGTCATTTAAACCAGGCATCCATTCAGGTCAAATCCTCTTACAGAGAGAGAAATGAAAGAGAGAGGTAGAGAGAGCATTTCTATTATTACATAGAGACAGGTGTCAATGTTTGCTACAACGATATACTTTTTCAGGAACGCCTTGAATATATTGCATGTACGTACCCATACACGTTATTCTTAAACTTGTTAAAGCTCCCAAACATGATGATACCACCAAAGGATACACTTAGGGAGAAAAACATCTGACCCGCGGCGGCTACCCATACCTATAAACACAAACAATATATGTTCATTTAGAGGTGTTGATTTGGTTGTTGTGTGTGCCAATTTTGAATTGTTTGTTGTTTCCAACTTATGATTTAATTAACAAGCAAAATATACATCTCCCAAACCATTAAACATCAATAATTTATATTTATACGGTTATTTTCACTGTAACGTATTACACGTTACAAAGTATCTGAGCAACACAGCAACCAAGGTTGTTTAACATGTTTGACATCTGTCAGTAAAAACAGGGCATATTAAGATAATAACAGGCATAAAAGTATCTGACCTCATTAAGCCAACTGTGACACAAATATATGGGCATCAAACTGTTATCATGATTTTAATGATTACTGTGATCTTCTATCAAGTGTATTACAATACAATGTTTACTCACGTCTCTGCAATAATCATTTAATATCAAAATAATAATTGCAAAATTTAATGTTCTGTCTTTAATTTCTATCGTGCTAAGTGCTAGTACAGCAAAGGTTATGTCTTTAGTATGCCTTGCATCGTTTGGGACTATTAAAAAAATAATTTAATTCAAATAAGGATTGGATGCCAGAATACATGGCATTATGCGCTTGATGCTAAAATATTATACCTGTTATGCAATAAAGGACTCCATCTTGGCATTAGACAAATTTGAAGAATTCACGAAGAGAACGAATATTCATTCAAATAAAACATAGAATTACAAACACGGCGGTAAAACACGCATAAACTTAGACCCACCTTGAGATCCAGTAGTTTTTCCCACTTAGGAACTACAAAATATAACACCCCGTCTATTGCACCGTCAAGAGTGGCACCACGAACAAGCAGGATGAGCAAAATGACGTATGGGAACGTAGCAGTAAAATACACAACCTTTGAAGAAAAATCAAATGAATACAAATGCGCAATAATTTCGATGCCGAAAAGGCCGAGTGAAAATAACAAAATATCTACACAGTATAGTTGCGTCTCTCGAACAGAAAGGATAGAATCAGAGCTATTGAAGCACAGGATACTAGTGTGCAGAAAACAGATAATTATCATGAGCATCTTCTCTTTGGAAGAATCGTACTAAAAGTTTATTCTTTGTTGGATTCTAACTGACAAAAACTTTATGTATATCAAAAACAAGAAAATATTTGTAATTCTTTTATTGAGATCAAGTCGTTAACTTGATCAAAGATATCCATAAACAATTCAGCCTACCTTTCCAGAGGACTTGATTCCCTTGATGAGACAGACGACTACGATAATCCAGGAGAGGAGAAGACAAAGAGAAAGTTTCCACAAGGGGACCCCTATATCCTTAGGGTATATGTTTGGGGCCCTTTGGATGACCTCTTTACTGAAAGGAGATCACAGACAGTAAGTATATGCAGTAAGTTCAAATTTTGGTGGCTCTCTACCGTTTCGTATTTTGCATAGGTTTAGATTTTAAAGAAAAAGAATTTCCCTGTTTTCCTCACTGATTATACTAGCTATTTAAAAAGCAACAACTTTGTATATCTTCGGTATTTTACAAGAACTTTTTCAATTCCCTTTTTTATATGATTTGTTGGTGTAGTATGGGTTATAGAGTATACAGCTTGGTCTTACTTCAGATGTGCACCTATTAAGAAAACTTCCTAGCTCCGCTTGGTCATTTTCACATCCTGAACTTCAGAGGTAAATCGTAAATAGAGAGCCAATAACTTTCATATGTTTATATATTTGGTAATTCATTCACTGCACTTTCATAAGCTGGTATTGTTTACTCTGGCAAAATTCATTTTCCCTGTTTTAATAACTGCTAAAGTTAATGTACTTTAGACTAATTCAGTCTCATTGTTTTAGCACATTTTGGTTAGCTGTGTGCTTAGATCATGTATGTATGTACAATATCCAAAGAAATATCAGCCACAGTATATGAATTTAACATAGGAGGTATGCCAACAGTCTCTCCATTTATACATGTTGCAAATACAAACAACTTATTCTTACACCTGTTTATCTCACAGAATTTCATAATATCTGTAGAGCGACCCCTTTGAAGAATCGATAGTATTTATGATATATTTTTAAAATGGAACATGGACATTTTCGTGCTTATACCACTATTTCTCTTTGTAATAATATATATTAAAAGTAATGAAAAAGGTAGTTGTATAGTGCATGAAATATGCTTGATATGTATTTTTTTTTATAAGACGATGTTTAAAAACGGTCCTGAAATTACTGTCTGTGTGTGTGTGATTTAGATTTTTAACAGAGCTTTAAAACAATTTTTCAGTCATATCACTACTATGTCTGCAGTGTGACAGTTTATAGTGATGTCTAGTACACATGTAGCATCATGTCCCACCCAGTCACATTATCCTGACACCAGGCCGACCAGACCTAACACTAACCTCTTAATGCTGATCGCCTAGCAAGGCAGCTGTTAGTACCATTTTTTTAAGTCTTTGGTATGACTCGTGGGGGTTCAAAGCCGCGACCTCCCGCATCTGAGGCGGACGCACTAACCACTAGGCCACCGGAGCGGTCCCTGAAATTACTAAAGAGACATCCACATACATACGAATTGCAATTGGCCATATACTCGTATTTAAAAGGCGTTTAGGATAAGAAGTCTTTCCTTGAATTAGGTCAAGTGTAGTCGAGTGATTTCTAATAAAACGTTTGAAATCTTTACTGTAATTGGTGGTAGTGGCTGCTTTACTTAGCAAAGCATTGAATTATTAGGAAAAACGTTCAAGAGCTCCATGCACGAATTCCTGCAAAATAGGATTTAAATGCTGAACAGCTTTCAAATAGTTGTTTTAAGTTTAAGGTAATTTAGTAACGGAGATGGTACTATGCAACTAATGGATACCAAAATCGTTCAAATTTCTTTCTATATAGTACAATTCACACAGCTCATGTACGCATTTTAAGTCACTTTTTGCAGCTACAGCTGTCATTTTGGAGAATTTGATTACACATACCTTTTAAATGGCCTTTATTCACTATATTTTACACCTTGTCCGTCAAAATTCGATTGAATATTATTGTATAAATTCCTCGAAAAATGCTTAACAGCAAATTCATCGTTAACGTACTTGAACATTTTTAGGCCCAGTAAAGCAAGCGGGGTGATCCCGTTTTGTTGCGCTCTGTGATGTAAGAGGGAACGCGCCTCCGGTTGAGAAGTTGTACCATAAATATAAACAGACCCGAAAACGTCGTTATATATAAACAAAGCCTGCATAAACAAGGGCAGGAAGAAGAAAAAAAAATAAAAAATAAAAAGCGCACAAGTCCAATAAATTCGAAGCAATTATGTAACTTCGTATATATCTTCTGTATGGTATGTCATGTATTTTATTTCATAATAATTATTTTCCCATAAAAAGATGTTCGTTCATACACGTAAAAGACAGTAGAAACAAGGCTGTCAATTCAGATTTATGTTAATTAAATTTTACATCATGCTAAATTATGATTTGAAGAAATGTCATATGTGCAAGCTAAAAATAAAACTTATTACATGTTACACCTCTATCCCATTCATAGTTAAACATCCATGCAGGAGATGAACGAAAATGCGCGCCACTTCTTGTTCACTTGATTGTACTTTGGATACCCTTCTGCACTAATAGTTCAATCCAAATTCAACTTTCTTGACCCAGTGTAATGTCGAACTGCCATTGTAAAAGTCCATAGCGATCAATAATTTTCGTCTGGAAATTTTATTATGACAATTAATGTGCTGATCACTCAAAAATCACGATAGAATAAACTTTGTTATAACTATATTACGATTAAATTTTACAAATTAAATTAGTTTTTAAATTTATATCAGTAAATGTGCTTACATGATACACGCGTGACTTTTACTATACTTAGTTTTGACATCAAGAAAGAATTGTTAAACGTCAAAGATTTTAAAATCATGTTTCCTGCAGTCAGAGTTGCCCTGAATCTATGATACTGTGTTATTAAATCCTCTTAAGTTTTCTCATTAGTGACTAATAACATATTTGGTGACTTTTCAAAATTTAAAGGTCCTATAGCGAGAAAGTTCCAATCAATATTGGCGAAAATATGCCGAGAAATGTTTGGAAAGTTAAAATTAGCAAATATTTAACATTATGCACGTGAGCCACGTTGCATGGCAGGAAACTGGAAGACACACTTCGAACGAGGACTTAGGATAAAAATTAAACCATCTACCCGTCTAGGAAGAACTATAAAAATAATCCTCGGATTTCATGCAGGAATTCCGTTTCTCGACATTTGTCTGCTCTGTACTCATTAGTAAGCAAACCTCGTTGTATATAAATATTCGTAATTACTTATACAATCGATTATCCAACCATATCTTTCGTAGCAAACTTTGGTCTCTTTTCTTTAAGAGATTATACAATGCGGTTTCCACTACATACACACGAATAGCGAAGTTACATGACTGAAGCACCACTTGAAGAACACGTTTGGAAACTATTTTGTTGTCGTCAACTATGAACTAGTTACAGTTGACACAATGCTGTCGCGGCACTTTTCTAGCCTTTATGTTTGAATCCGATCACATTTCTCAGATTGCATAATGAATTATTTATGAGTTCAGTATTTGATCGCATTACATTGCCACTAAGAGGAAACATGCTTTTCCGAGCAGTTTGTATCGGATAAAATCAAATTTTTCAAGTTTTCATCAGCGCTAAGTATCCGAGGATGCCTATTAAGTAGAGTTTAGTATATCTAGATCACGTGACTCATATTTATTTAGTACTCATGTTCACATAATCATCTGTTTCTAGACTCACTAGAAATATAATTCAGCTACTGCGGTTGGATTTCCGACATAGCTAACATTTGTACAATTGTAAGGAAGGCTGACATCAAACGTGGAATTTAAAGGGCAGCGACAATCTTCAGTGATGTTTTGAGCATCGTCACAGTACTGCATCCTTCTGGTTGTCTTCTCTACACATCCAAACTGCTTCCACTCCTGGGAAAAGAGGGAAATATTGGACCAGTCATATCTTAATTATGACCTCTTTAACAATAAATAAACCATCTATTCTTGTTTCGTTTTTTATATTTTCAGAACATATTGTTCTGATGAGTAAAATTATGTATTAAGGCTTCAATTTACTTAATAATACATTCAAAACAGATCTGAAGTACAAGCTGTTGACAATATGTATACCGTCAAATTTGTTTGTTTCTTTTTTATTTTAAGAATTGAATTTCACATTTAACAGGAACAATTTATATAAGTATAGATAATGATTGTATCCATCATAAGGTTGTTCCGTCCAATACATGGAAAAAATTAAAATCAACACTTTCAGCTCCAATTTCAAATTATAAAGTTTCGATGATTTCGAGAACGAATTTATTCATTCATTTAACTTAGAAATGAAAGCCAGGCAAGGAATAAACATTTTAAAAAATAAGTCTATAATTATCATAAAACGAAACAAGATACAACTACCTCATATAGTTTACATTTAATGACCAATCTAGATTTATATATGCTATTATATACAAGAATGTTTAACCTTAAATATGGTTTTATACGTATGAACAAAGTGTGCATAGCTAGGAAAGGGAGTATTTTAGCCCGTGATTTTTTCAGAGGTGAAAAGGATAATCTGTGTAGTAGTAGTAGTAGTATAAGAAATTCCATTCAATTCTTTATTCTGTAAGCACATATTCTGTTACATGCTCATTAGGCACAGATCACAAATGTTAAAATACCCATACCTCTTTACAGACAGTCCACGGAAGAGTGACCTGCATGGAGGCAAACATGTAGTACAGAGTATAGGCCATAATCACGTTGTAGTAAATGGCAACTACAAGGGATATAAGGGCCTGGGAAATTCCAATGCCTGTAACAACAATAACAATAACTGTGACAGCAATAATAATAATAATAATAATAATACTAGGAATAGCAACATCTACTATTACAAGCACTATAGTAACTGAGATCTCGATGGCTATTGTTTTTAGCAAATTCGCGTTCTATGGGAATGTGAACAGTTTGAAAACTTGTAGGTATGCTTGCTAGCATCTGTTTATAATGAATTTTCTGAAATGTTTTTAATGTGACTTTTGAAACGTTTGTTTAACCCTGACATGTTGAAAGCGTGCATGTAGAAGGGTCACGCCAGTTCATTCAGTAATACAGTGTGGAGCATAACTTAAGCATGGGGATGGGTCAGAATAGGATGCTTTTCACAGCCGGTGAAGACATGATCGTGACCTTTGTGCTTAGGATTGGTGATATGTCTCTATCGATCCGTCTTCTGGTTTTTGTTTTGCTAGCTATTCAAGGAATAGAATCTAACCCAGGATCTAGGATGGGCAGACCGGGGAGGCCACCAAGAAGTACTGCACGTTTGAATGCCAGTCTTTGAGGCTCACGGACTAGGAATATTTCCGATATGAATGCATGATCGGGATCAAACAAGGCGTATCAGTGACATACCTCAACCCGTGTCAATGTCTACTGACTCAACGAGAGTAACATCCCCTCATTAGTTATAATTTTCATAGCAAGATGAATCAGGCCCAGCATTCCGTTCTGAAAGTCTATAAAGACCATATCATCTTATAAAGATCATGAGTGATATCCGTGGTGATGTGAGACGCCTGAACGATAGATTAGATTGCTTGGAACGTACAACTGAACTACAAAAATCAAATGAAGAATTAAAAGCACACAACAACAACTGCAAGAAAAAGTAAATAACCCCACGGAATCAATGTTAAGTCTACAAGAAGAACTACTGGACAACGAGAAGAAACTTGAGAATTAAAAAGAACAATCACCCCGAGACAACTTAATCTTATACTCTATTCCAGAAAAGTAGAACGAAAAGAAGAACGACACAGAAATCAGGATAAGAAAATATGTAAAGCAAACAATGAATATACACGAATCGAAAATTGAAATCGAATGAGCGCACCGGTTACATTGAAACGGAGTCCAAGACCAGTAATTGTTAAGTTTTCTCGCTTCACAGATAAAGAAAGTTTTAAAAAAAGTACAGCGAAATTAACAAGACAGCCTGAAATAAGACACAGGTGGAAGAGGGGGGGGGGGGGAGGAGGGGAGGAAGGAGGAGAAACGGGAACTGATAACGAATATCAGGATGTTTCAGGCAGGAGTAACTCGACCACATTTCCACGTATCTGAAGACTTCCCAGAAATATTATGTCGGGCACGAACAGCTCTCTATCCTTTCTTCATCCAGGCACTAAGGAAAGGTAAAGCAACCTTCTTGAAATATGACAGACTGGTTATAAAAAGAAATGAATATGTGTTTAATGATGACATCTGCATGATATAGAAAGTATAAATGATAGATAGGGATCCGGTCGAGGCCTTTAACGCATGTGATACATAATGTGCAGACGACTAGTGTAATTAAGTTCTGTATCTGGAATATTTCAGGTTAAACAAGAAAAATATCTAGTGAACAGTCTAAGCTGGACTGTAGTGATTTGATTAATTGTACGCGTGATTTTGATATTTTTGCTCTAGTCGAGACTTGAGCCGATGATAAAATTGACGTAAGTGGTGTCACATGTTACATAAGTGTCAGAGATAAAAATGCAAAACATTGTTCTTGTGGTATTGCTGTATAAGTAAACGAACATATAAAACATAATTTCAATTACAGTCAACTTCAGAGTAATCCAAAAATAATATTTAGTTGAAATTCTCCCTTTGTATACAAACTGTTCATGTAGACCCAATTTTTGCTGTGGTATGTCACCTGAACACTCGTCAATACATGCAGAAGAAGACTTGTTTACCCAATATAGATATCGAATCGGCACATTACAGAGTTATGTACCCAAATCACCCATTTATTATTGATGGAAATTTCCATGTCTATACCTCCACAAAACCCGATTTTATTATACATGATAGTAATAAGATCCTTGATGCGAATACTGCTTATGTCGAAGATATAGATTTAGGGCAAGAGCAAATAGGAAAATAAAGGAGATAAATCGCTATGGCGAGAATTTATTGAAATTTTGTCATTTATCTCGAATGAGGATTGCAAATGGTAGATGTGGGGATGATAGAGGTATTGGAAACTTTACATGTATAGAAGACAACTCTATTACATAACTTACTTACTGTTACAACAATCATTATTTACAGGTATAAGTACCATTAGGATTGGTGATATAATTAAATCTATTCATCAACCAATAATATTTCACTTGGATATATCTTATCTCATTACCATCGCAACCGGTAATAAGGAAAGAATTTCTCCGAGAGAGAGAGAGAGAGAGAGAGAGAGAGAGAGAGAGACAGACAGACAGAGAGACAGAGAGAAATATCTGTCCAAAATGTCAGCTCTCTACTATCAGAAAGATCTAATACTATATTTAAAATTACTCAACAAACTCAACTCGATACTGCTTTGAATTCTTTCATGGATGGCATATTTGAATCGGCACAATGAAGGTAGATCAATATGATTTCAATAAAAGAAGTGACTGATTTTCAGTCAACACACAACCTTGGTATGATGCAGATTGTAATGCCATGCACTTTATGTGCTTAGAAACTTCAAATATTATAGGGGCCCCTAGTGGCCTAGTGGTCTACAGCGCTCACCGTTACGGATCACTGCCATCTCACCTCTGTCTGCGTGGGTTCGAGTCTCGGGTTCAGCCAATGTGGGTAAGTGAGAAAGCTTGCCAGTAGCTTCTCGTGGGTCGGTGGTTCTTTCCGGGGTTTTCCCGGATTCTTCATCCACCATGTATACTGGCCGCCATGTATATCCTATCGTGTGCTGAAAAATGGCATTAAACGTTACAACAACAACAATAATATATATAAGCACAATAGAAATATGTACAAAACCACAGCAAGTCACAAACGTAACCTATACAGAGAAAAGGAAAAGGCAAGTCTTGAAAAAACACTTTCAGATAAAGATTCGAACGCACAGAATAATTAATATACCGGATGGTACCAGTAATTTTCCAATATGAGATGGACTAAAAGTTTAGATTAAATGGAGACAATATTCGCCATAAAAATCTGGACGGTAAAATAACTGAATCAGGAGTGCAACATGCTTTAAAAGTATGAAGTCCGGAAATCTGATAGAATTGATGACCTTTCCATTGAAGTTTTTTTTTTTTTTTAAAGACAACTGGAAATATTACGGTTACCTATCTTAGTATCTATGCTCAGTAAATTATTTGATCTTGGATACTTCTCAAAGTGCTAGTCCACGGCTGTTATCACATCCATTCACAAAAGGGGAATATAAATATGCCTGAAAGCGTTTTACCAGTCCTCAGCAAAATATTTTCCTCAATTTTAAATGAGAGACTAAATAACTGGATCAAAGAAAATTATACATTAGGTGAAGAACTAGCTGTTTCTAGAAACTGAAATTTCACTATAGGTAATATATTTACCCTAAGCACATTGATACGTAAACATTTGAAGAAACATAAAGTTATGTTTTAGGCTCTTCTTGTTGATTATGAAAAAGCGTTTGACCGTAGCAACAAGAGCTTACTTTATCATAAACTATTGACCGTAGTAACAAGAGCTTACTTTATCATAAACTATTGACCGTAGTAACAAGAGCTTACTTTATCATAAACTATTGACCGTAGTAACAAGAGCTTACTTTATCATAAACTATTGACCGTAGTAACAAGAGCTTACTTTATCATAAACTATTGACCGTAGTAACAAGAGCTTACTTTATCATAAACTATTGACCGTAGTAACAAGAGCTTACTTTATCATAAACTATTGACCGTAGTAACAAGAGCTTACTTTATCATAAACTATTGACCGTAGTAACAAGAGCTTACTTTATCATAAACTATTGACCGTAGTAACAAGAGCTTACTTTATCATAAACTATTGACCGTAGTAACAAGAGCTTACTTTATCATAAACTATTGACCGTAGTAACAA
>JAECUM010001994.1:0-71601 GCA_016617855.1 Megalonaias nervosa
GGTGGATGTTACCAGCCCCTTTTATTTTTCACTTTCACATGAATAAAACATAAAGACAAGCTTTTCACATAATTGGCTTTTGGATTGGACATATGCTGATAATTGCACATTCTGAGTGATTAAAACTGCAAATTCTGGATTGGCCCAGGCACATTTCCCCAAAATTTCTATTTATATACCATATACATTTATAAATTATGCCTCAAGAATTGTCTGGTTATATTCACTAATGACTGTTTCAAAAATTAACCCCCCAAAAAATTTCATTACTGGATTTGTATTCAGTATGTACACGTACACAAAAATGCTCACTTTCTGGAGAATTTTTTTGCAGGCAATAAAATAAGTTTGCACTTGCTATGAGCAAAAACTTTGAGAAGGATAAAAATGTTATTTGCTAATTTGTGATTTCTGATGCTTTGACCTTCACAAAAATACCATATTTATGAACCTGAGATGAAATTTTAAGTTTGGCCTGTTATCCTCGGCCGCAAAAATGCAGTTCTGTAAGTAGGAAAAATGCAACATAATCTTTGACTCACCAACATGATAGCTCCATGATTTTAAATTATCTCTTGGATTCCCTTGATCAGTACCACTTGCAATGAAATTTCCCAAAATAAAATGCTAAATTATGATGGTTCAGTCCTGAAAATGGAACCTTTTTGAAACCGAGGCTGGTCTTGTAGTTTGCTGTTTTTTTCACTCAATTTTATATGTAAATACATGTATGTGTGTTTGTGTGCAGATTTGGGTTTTGTTAACCAGTCTCAAGACTGAAAACAAGGAAAGTAACCACTGTTGATATCTCTAGAGAGATGCGTCTCTCTCGCTCTCTCTCTCTCTCTCTTTCTCTCAAAACAATAATTAAATACATTTTTAAGTTTTTATTTAGTAAGAAGAGTACTGCAAATTATTTGTTTTTTCTGGCAGAAGATAATAATATATAATGACTATCAGCATAATGATACTATTTCATACTATTCACAACAACACAAACAGTAATAATAACAAGGACATATAATAAGCATGATGATAAGCAAAAGCTTTGGAACAATGGAATTTTATCAATAATGGGTGATTTCTTCCCATTTTTTGTAAAAAAAATGTAAGCATTGATATTGTATGGAAATGTATAATAACAGGAAATAAAATCATACTCATTTACTTATCTTACATCTATAAATAATGTTTATAATTATTATTATTATTATTATTATTTCTAAGTTTTGATATTTACCACATTAAAAAATGTATAAATTTGGTAATATTAAACATAAAATGTAATTGCTGGAAGCTAAATAATCCTCATGATTAAATTAACCGAGGTTATTTTTAGCATAAAATTATTTGTTGTACAATTTGCTATTTGAAATTGATATGCATATAACATGCAATGAACAAAAATTCTCTATGAAGTTGGGTCTGGAAATACCTGTATATGGAAGCTTGCACTTTTCATAAGCATGCAAATTGCGCAGGCTTGCAAAATATTATGGCATGAAAATGATCAGAAATGGTGCCTGGATGCTTGTGCAAGCTAACGAATATTCATTGACAAGCTTGTTTTGATGATACAAGTTTGTGTCAAGTTTGCAGCAAGCTAACCACAAGGTTAGCATTATGGTTTGGGGTCCTTGGAAATAATTTCTTTGGGGCTGTATGAACCATTTACTACTTATTGCAGCATTCTATTATACAAGACTGAATAAGACAAGATACATGAATTTCAGATCTCATTACTGATGTTTAGAATATAAGCAGGAAAGGATGCAATATTATTGGGCATAAATTAATATAACTTTAATATTCGATTATGAAGGAGGTCTCTTGCATTTGTCAAATGGAGGTGTGTGCAACTTTGAAGATGTTGGCAGATTGAAGAAATCAAGAAAAGAAAGACTTCAGTCAGGTATAGTAACATTTGTAGGAAGAATTCAGGTATAATATTTTTAACTGGCAAAGTGAGCTTATGGTATAGCCTTGTATACATTGTCCAACTGCTTGTTGCTGCTCTGAAGTCCATATTTCTGATCCTGATTTTTATTAGATTTGGAATACAAGTAAATGTTGCCAAGTTCTTGGATGAGCAGAAATAATCTTGTATCAGACTTGCAGAACTTTTTTAGACTCTTTAGACAAATTTAGATTGGATTTTGCTTAAACCTTTTATTTCATAGATAATATGTGCATATAATACAAATATCTTGGTACAGTATTTCAACCATAAGACAAGCATGTATATAGTTTTACACCATTATTTTTCCTCACTGTAAGATGCAAGGTGAAGATACAAGGCAGGTAATAAAGAAGAGAAACTGGAGAATAGAAAAATTATAATTGTTTGCATTTATAATTTTAAGATAACATATCAATATATATTGAAAATATTAGCATTTCTAAAAAACAAATATGAGAGCATGTATATATAGGCATACTGGTTTACAATAAACATGCACAAATGCATTACATACTCATGTGAGAAAGAGAGTGAGAGAGAAAGTTTTAATACTTAATTCAGTGATCACATTAAAAATATGACATTATTCATGGTTATCAACTACTCCAATAGTCACTACTCTATTTCCCTATAAATGATTCCATTTAGTAAATAACTTTTTGTACTTTCTGATCTCCCATGTGAGACTTCATAGCTTCAAATTTGAAATGAAATATCAAATCAGAGTAGAGCTCTTGCAGATTTGGTTGTTTGTTTCAAAACTTTTGATCTAAATATAATAGATTTTGCTAGTAATAATACTAGATTTACAAAATATGACTGGCAAGATTCATTTAAATCTTCAAATAATATATATTTTCAGAAGTCTTGAAATCCACTCCAATCTCAGTTCTTCAAAAATGTAAAACCTGACCCCAAAAATGTTTCACAACACAGTTGCAAAATAAAGATTTGATCATTTCTTCCTCACTATTACAGAAATAACACCCTTTATCAGCTACAAAACCTGTTTTGAATAAGAAATTATTTGTAGTCAGTATGTTGTGGTTAATTCTAAACTGGCACCACCATAAATTTGTATCCAGAGTAATTTTATATGGAATTGAATATACCCTGTTCCACCAATTTGTCTTTTCAAATGTTGTATCTAAAAAATGTTCCTTGAGCTTTGGGACACTGAAAAAATGACTGTATTAAACTATTACTGTATATATCTCTCTCTCTATCCTTGTTGATTCCGGAGTAGAACTTTACTATTCTTTTTCTAAGATATAGTTTTAAAGATGTGATTAAAAAGATGCTTGATGTTTCATGTGTAATCCACCTTCTTCTAGCTTATCTGTGAATTTTTAAATGCCCCTATTTTTATAACTTTTCATTTTTGATATTCACTTTTAGTCCCAACATTGATGCAAATGCATCTAATGTTTCTACCAAGGCATACAAAAGGTTCTGATCCATCTAACAGAAATGATTTGCATGTTTGATGACTCCGACAAAAATTTAATTTAAAGTTATTGCCAAATTAAAAAAATATGTTGAATTTGTCACCTGTTTTGATCCTTTTGATTCTATCTCATCAATGAATCTACAGCAGCTTTGGGGTCTGCATGGTGCTTCGTTGAGAAGCTTTTGATCTAGTCTTCCAAAGAATATATTAGCATACAAAGGTGCCATATTATTTCCCATCACAATCCCATTAATTTGAAGGAAGTGTTCATTGTTGAATAGAAACTTGCATAGAAACTGACCTACTCTAAACCTACTGACTCCTACCAGTCTCTACTCCCAACCAGCTGCCATCCCCAGCATGTAATAAAAATCTCCCATACTGTATATGTGTTTTGAACCAAATGCAAATGTTTCAATCCTGCCACCTTTTAAAAGAGACTTAAGGAGCTCAAGGGGCACCTTAGAAAGAGCGATACAAAATGAGCTTCATTTAGGGGGCTATTAATAAAAATAGACTCCACGACAGTGGAACATTCCTGAAATATAAAACTTGGAAAACCAACAAGTTGGTGCCCTTCGTGCTATCTTTTCCCCACCTACAAAACATCGTATGCAATGATTGGCACCATATTGAAACGTCTGAACATGTCAAGGGCATATTTCAAGAAGTTCTGTGGTTGCATACAGTAGATCTAAATATCTCAAGGACCATCTGGTACATGCTAGAGTAACTTCAAACAAGACCACAGATTCAGGCACATACAAATTAAAGCAAATCCAGATTTGCAAACATATGCCAAAACCAACTCTTTCAGAAGTTTGACAACATGAGTTAACTACACGAACAATCAGAAGTTAAGATGTTGAACTAGTAATGCAATCTATCTTCTGACAAGCAGATCTGTGCCATTCAATGTGTTGATGAAACCATTGATTTCAAAAAGCAAATGAATAATCAGAAAAGCCACAACCACAACAAAATCATCATGAAAGTGGCCAACCACTACAGCTTGAATGGACATTCAGTCAAGTTGCTTGTGACATTACTGATTGAACCTAACCTAGGGTGGACAGACACAGAATGGGTACATAAGGAATGATACTGGATTCTACAATTGAAAACTCATGGGGAATTTGGCTTAAATGAGCAAATGATTCTATTTCTGGAAGAGATAATTGTTTCATTTTTTTTTCATTCATTGTTAGATATGCAATGCACATGCATAGATTTTTCATATTTTCCTGAAGCCCAGTCAAAACCGTCTTTACGTTCAGTATTACAACTGAGCACTAATAATGTTAACACCTAGAACCTTAATAACAATGGATGAATCTCCAGCTAAAAAGATACAAATTTTAAGGCTGGAGAAAATAATTATTGTAACTGAAAGAAATGAAAAAGAGCAGACCACTCACACAAAAGCAGTTTAAACGTTGGTAAAAAAAATGTAGGTTGTTATAAAGGAAAAGGAATTAATCATAAACGATTTCTTATGCTAATATATGTGATCTTCAAATGTAAATGTGATTTCATGTTTAATGATAGAAGTATATCTTTATTGCTACATAATTTTGTTTTTAGATGAATGCATACAAGATTTTAGCAAGAACTATTAATAAAGAATAGAATACATGTATATGTACAGTGATTTTGATTATTTTTCTTGAAATTGTTCTGAAACTGGACCTTGGAAACTGGTCTTTTTGTACAAACCTGCTATGAGAGACCACCTGTCTTGAGAGACCATTTTTTTGTTGGCAAGCAGCAGGGAGGGTGAACAGACCACTCTTATGATTAAGCCAAATTTTAGTGATAATTGAGGCAAGTGGTCTGTTCGACTGCCGTACCGCGAAATCATTTGTCTTAATCATAATGCAAATATATTCATTACCAAATGTCTGTCCACCCCCACCCCCCCATTGCTGCGGTGGACCCTACAACTTGGTTTTCGAGCAAATTTTGTATTATGATTAAGACAAATGTGTAAGGTTCGACTGCCATACCGCGCATATCATATTCCCTTCTTGTCTGCTGTTATCTTACACACACATGTGGTCATTCACCCTTCCTGCTGCTATGAATTTATCCAGATCAACTATTACATGTATATACATGAAGTGAGTCATACATACATGTACTGAGATAGGTATGCGTACCGATTTTTCAAGGACATGTGTGGTAGTTCAAACAATAGCTGTGTTTATCGCCGCGGATATCTCCCCCCGGATATCTGGAGATAGGTATTTGTGTGCAGTTTATTTCCCCTGACTTTGTCAGGGCTTTAATTTTAAATATAATACATTTTAATCGGTTCATATATATAATGGCAAAATATCTTAATAAAATTACAAATATTTATTTATTTGTAAAATCAGATATCAAATGCTATTGCACAATAATCACATATAATAATTTCTAAAACGTATATCCGTAGTCGAGTTCGTTAGCTCAATGTTAAAGTTGCTGGAAACTTTAATACTGATGTTTGCGGTTCGACCCAGATCTCGCCGAGATGGGTTCGGGTCCCCGGGTCGCCCATATCTTTTAATAAGTAGGGGGGGGGGAGGCATCCCCTGAGATTTCGATAAACCACCACGTATCTCGTGGTCGGATTCCATTTTGGAATTCTACCCCGGGGTTTCGTGGGGGTTTTATCGAAATCGCAATGCCTAGACAACCTTCTGAATTGCTAATATTTCGCTTTCGTCGATTAGAAATTCGCCGGGAGGTGTGTCTATGCAAATTTACCCCCCCCTAAAATAATCAGTAGCATGCCTTGAGCTCTCTGCCCCATGGAAGGACCCCCAAATAAACATCCAGAAAGGGTGTTAGCCAAAAGAAACAGAACATGGGCGTGCCGCATAATACGTCATAAGAGAGAACGACAATGTAAGGACCCCATGAAAGTCACACAGGCTATCGAGGGGCTCCATTGAAGGGTAACCTAGGATCTACTGATTATTTTTGATAAATTAAAATACAGACAAACATGCATACATACAGACATACATAGAAAGGGGAAATAATTCTCTAGCAGAGGAGGAGCAGAGTTATCGCGTTTTATTAAGTATTTTTGGTGATTTCAAATTCAATTAAATATCTATTATAAATATTATTTAATAATGAATATTGGAGAACCTCATTCAGCTAGATTAGCATGAGAGCGACTAGAAGCAATTAAAAAATATTTACCTGTGCGTGATGCTTTCAAGCAACAATTACAAGAACGACAAGAATCTCAAGTTGAATTTGAAGAGGACACAAAACAATTATTTAAACCGATTGTCGAACCAACAAAGAAAATTGTTACAGCAACTGAGGCAACACAACGAGCTCTTGAAACATTACCTGCTGATATTGCTGGTCGTATTCAAGCGGCTCAACCACAACCACAACCACAACCACGACAACCAAAACCAGAATTAAGATAATAGATAAATTTACACCTGAAGGTATTGCTGCTATCAAGGACAAAGACCAATTACTTGATATTGCCGCATTTGGATATTATGAAAGACAAAGATATGTAAAACCAGAACATGTTAAATCTCTGAACTCTGCCAATTGGATTAAGGATGTATATCGCATATATACTGGTATTCCAGAAATTAGATCTAATGAAGATATTAAAAATTTTAATAAATTTGATGAGGCTGTACATAACCATATAAAAGAAAAATCTAAACAATTTCCACAATCTCCAAAACCACAAAAACAACCACGATTTAAATTACCACGATCACCAATGCTACCACCACTACCACAACAAGTATCACCACCACCCCAACAACAATTGCCACAAATATTACCCCCACTATCACAGCAATTAATACAATCTCCAAAACAACAAAAACCAAGCAAAAAGGAAGAGGAGGAAGAAGAATATTGGCCGTCAGACACCTCTTCTGGCAACGTAATTGGAAGTGGTTTAGGAAGTGGTCTTATTACTTGTCCCAATAATGTTCTTGCTGATGTTGATCGATTAGAAATCCTCATTGGAGGAAAACGAGTTGGTAATAATTCCCTAGAAATAATTAATGAAGCGGCCGATATCTGTAGACGATTATTTACAGGCGGTATCATGAACGTTGATGTTTATCAGTCTCTTATTAATGAAATTGCCGATGACTACTACAGTGACTGAGTACGTAATTAAATACAATTACTATAATAAAATGATCGTACATAGTACTCAGCGTGGACCAACCATGGTCAGGGTAATAAATTCACGATTACCAGTATACAAAACAACCTACGGAGATGGACTAGGTGATGTTGTTCAGGGTCTATTTAGAAGGATAGCCCCCAAAGCAATACCGATTGCAAAGCAACTGGGAATGAAAGCTATTGATGTTGTTCGTGAAAAAGGTATTGGTGCTGTTGGTAATGTTGCTGGTAAAGCATTTTCAGCGATTAAAGATAGGTTAGCACGATTAATACGACGAAAAACCTCAATCAGTAAAATTACCTAGTACTGAAGTAATGCCTGCAAATGTCAGTAAAATAATAAATCAAGTTGCTAATCAAAAACTAGCAGAGTTGGCTGATGTGCCTTTATCAGAAAAAGAAAAAAATATAACCGCTAGTCTCATAGCAGGAAATGGTCTCACTTCCCGAAGTGGTCTTCGTTTTAGACGATAATAAATATAATAAAGACGTTCAAACGTATATCTGATCCCGCATTTGACATGGACGCACCAGTACTTAAAGATGAGTCTGTGCGTGATTATCAGTATTATTCTTACGACGCACGAATTCCAGATCAGCGTGGACGAATCGAACTACAGGTTCAGGATACAAGTAGATATTTCTTACCCGCTGGAGCATTTATTGAAGTCGAAGGTGAAATTTTAAATATTGCTAATCCTGCAGCACCAGTAGCATATGGAGACGATGTTAATGTCGGTTTTGTTAATAATGGTATTATGGCATTATTTGACAGTGCAACGTACATGATTGACGGAAAAAAATATTGAATCTATTCAGAAGGACGTCGACGTTGCAACAACAATACTTGGTCTTGCAAGATATAGTGATGATTATTCAAGATCAGCTGGTTCATCAATGATGTTTGCAAAGGATACAACTGATTCTCCAGAGTATCGACAATATGAAATAGGACAACCAAGAAATTTTGCTAGAAACGCCAATGCGGATGTACAAAGTATGATTATTAATGTAGATCCAGATTTCAACTTAGGATTTAGATCACGTCGAGCAATGTTGCTTGGTGGAAGAAGAGCATTTTCATGTGTGATTCCACTATCACATATATTTGGATTTTGTAGAAACGTCAGAAAAGTCATTTTCGGATCTAAGCATACAGTTGTACTTGTACGAAAAGCAACCGACAACGATGCATTATGGAGACTCGCTGGTGATCCTGGCAAAGTAATTCTTACAAAACTTTCATTGTGGATGCCGGTGATAACTCCATCAATAACTGAAGAAGATCGTCAACTCTCTTTTATGAATCAAGGTGGTAAATCAGCATTATCTTGGTTAACAATGACCACAGATGCTATCCAGAGTAATATTAATGGTTTATTTACGTGGCAAATAGCATCACAACAAGGTGTTTCTGCACCACGACATATATTTATTGCATTGCAAGATGCTGCACGGGTGGATGATCAAACACGTAGTATTATGATATTTGATAATCTTGGTGTTTCCGAAGTTTCCTTAAGAATAAATGGACATCAAGAACCATCCGAGGATATTTTACTGAATTTCGATCAAAATCATGTAGCACGTGTATATCACGGTCTAATGACGTTCATGGGACGTGATCAAAATGTTGAGACTGGTTTACAAATATCACAATTGGATTTTACAACATTATACCCAATTTATTATTTTTCGCTCGAACATTTAGATTTAACCAGACAATCTGTAGTCGATATACATTTTCGAGCTCATGTTAATAGAGATATTGGAGCTATTGCCAATTACAGAGCAATTGCTGTCATACTCAGCGATAAATCGATGTTACTTGAAGGTGCTGGTGGACGAATGAGAGTCGTTGATGCTTCAGTAGAAAACATGTAATTAGATTATTTATAAATATTATAATGTCGTATAATAATGTTAGTGTTAGTCTGACTCCTGGTCAGATTAAAAAGATACAATCAGCATCAAAAAATAATTGCGGATTAAAAATATTGCTAAAGAAAGATCAGATGAGCGGCTCAAATAAATTATCTCTTACAGAACGTCAGCTCGGGTATTTCAATGAAGCAAAAAAATCAAATAAAGGTATAAAACTTAATCTTTCTGCGGGTGCCATTAAAGATATTATTAAGAAGGGTGGTATATTTCCACTTCTTGCTGCTATACCAGCATTAATTGCCGCTGCAGCCCCAGCTGTTGCAAAGGCAGCTGCATTAGGTGCTGTTGGAACTCCTGCTGGAATGGCATTAAAGAAAGCAACCGGACAGGGAATCAAAAAAAAGGGAAGAGGTCTAAGATTACCAGGGACTCCACACTGGTACGGAAAAGGCCTAAGATTACCAGGGACAGTTTACTAATATCTCCTATGTCCAATTTTTATTTACTAGATGCTGCTAAAAGATTAAAAATAAAAAATTTTAGAGGAGTTTTCATGTGCGATCAATTACCAAAACAACCACACAATATTGAAACAGGTATTATTAATCTCGATAAAAATTCTGGTCCAGGCACGCATTGGGTCGGATATGCAATTGATCCACGTGGAATTATTTATTTTGATTCATATGGACTAGCTCCACCAAAAGAATTCTTAAAGTTTATTAGTTGTTATCAAAATATTCCAGTATGGTATTCAACATTACCTACACAAACATTAACCGATCCACCAATATGTGGTCGAGAAGTACTTCATGTACTTGATGCTATATCAAAATCAACAAAACCAACCAGGGGGCCCCGAGTGGCCGAGTGGTCTAAAGCGCTGACCGTTATGGATCACTGCCATCTCACCTCTGTCTGCGTGAGTTCGAGTCCAGGCTCGGCTAACGTGGGTACGTGAGAAAGCCTGCCAGTAGCTTCTCGTGGGTCGGTGGTTCTTCCCGGGGTTTTTCAGGGTTCTTCCTCCACCATTAATACTGGCCGCCATGTATAGCCTATCTTGTGCTGAAAAATGGCGTTAAACCCTATAACAACAACAACAACAAAACCAACCCACAAAGTTGTACATGAATATACTACGACGTCATATTTAAACAGACATTAGTAAATATAATGGTGGATATTTATGGAAGATCTTCCCGTAGAGGTCATCAGCAGGCTGATTTATCTAAGTATGCAACTCTTGCTCAACTCAGAAATGAAATTGATGATTTATTAAATCTTGCAAGTGTGGATCAAAACGAAGTAGTTGTTTTTCAGGATAAACAAGGACGATTAAAAACAAGTAATATACAACTACCAGATGTTCTTATAAGAATTCCAACTGCGGCAGTAGATAATATAGTTATTTTTGCCGATCAAGGTAAAATACAAGATTCTGGTACATCACTCAGTAATTATATTAAGAAATCCGGCGATGTATTTACAGGAGATATTAATATGAATCAGAATAAAATCACCGACATTGGAAACCCAACCGCAGATGCAGACGCCGCAACAAAGAAATATGTCAACGATCAAGAATCTAAATATGTACTGACCAACCGCGGTATAATGCATGCATCTCTCGATATGAATAACAACAGCATTACTAATCTCAGAAGACCAGAGACAGATTTTGATGCAGTTAATAAAAAATACGTTGATGATAAGGAAATTCCAATCAATAATGAAATAACAGAATTCAAAAATGAATTTCTTAGTCACGTGAATACGTTTTTAAGTTTTCACAGAAACATAAACAAACTTAAAAATGATTTTTTTGGAAACCCATCAAAGGTTGATATAAAACTTGATGATATTAATAAAAAATTAATTGATATAGAAGCAAAACTTTATTTTACAAATGAGGAAGTAAAAATATTAGAAAGTGATATTGCCAGTAGAATACCTAATATTGTTCAAAAAACTAATCTGATTAAAATTCCACACGGACAAATTAAAAATATCGTATACACAGTAGCATCAGGATCATCAACATGGACACCACAAAATAATACTATCAAATATACCGCAGAAATTACTGGTATTTACAGGCTGTCCGTATTTAGTGATGAAAGATTTGCTATAATTAACAGATATATATTGCGTCATTCAACTGATTCTCTCTCTGGAGTTGTATCTATATTGTTAATTAAAGATGTTGAAGAAACATTTACACTGAGAATATATGATCAAAAAATAAACTCAGTGCCTTATTTGTGGCATCTGGAATTTGTGGTTGAAACACCGCAATTAATCACTTAATATAATAATAATGGATCAACCTCAGTCTCGCATTGACGTTCAACTTTACAGATGCAATCAAGTATGTGAACGTCTGACTAAACTAAATAATTTTATCGACTATTATAACACGAAAATAAAAAAATACAAAAGACGTATAGTTGTTATCGATGTAGTTGTTTACTCGGTTTCTGCTGTTATTACTGGAACAGGATTATTATTATCAACATTGACGATGACAGCACCTACTATTATAACCATTATTGTTTCAGCATCAACAACTATTGCTGGTGTTCTAGGTATTATAACCAAAAAGATACATACTTGTACAAATGCTAAATTCCACGATTATATGATTAAATTACACACAGTGGTAGAGGCATGTTCTAAATTATCTTTATATATTTCTTCGTGTGTCAGTGATGGTGAAATATCTGATACTGAATTCGCGATGATGATGAAAACTTATGATATGCTTTTAAAGTGATCGCAAATGATTTTAACGAATTAAATAACAACAATAATAATAATGACAGACAGGGAATTACTTCAGCAGATTGTCACTAATACAACTCCGTCAAAAACTACGATGATATCGTTAAGTTCAACCAATCCTGAGTTTAGTGTCAATTTTCCAACATCAATTCCTGCAAAAGAAATAGCATTAGCACAATTGCGAGTTTATTATAGTTGGCCCAATATTAGATCAAAACCATTTGGTGGACTACAGCCAAATAATTCATTAGTATTCGCTAATAAGAATAAGCCTGATGGAACTCCTGATTGGCAAGTAGTTGCTATTCCAACGGGCAGTTATCAAATAGAACAGATTAATGATGAGTTCCAACGCAGAATTAAATCTATTACAGGAAAAGAATCAAAAATAGCAATTACTGTCTACGAACCAACATTATCTGCGGTTATTGAAATAAATTCCCCTGATTACTCCGTAGATATTTATCAAAGTTCGATTAGATCAGTATTAGGTTGGCCTGAATATCCACCGGTTTATCAAACACCACCAGAACCACAGAGATCTGATTTTGTCGTAGATGTTAAAAAATTTATAAAACCTCCAGAATATAGAACAGAAAAAAATGCTTACCCATGGCGACGATATTTTGGTGATGGAGTTGTACATTATATAGATAAAAAAGAAGACTATTTTACAAAAATAGTTGATGGTAAAAATAGTAAAATAATAATACTTGATGTTGATGAAATAAATTCATATGCTAATACAATTAAGTCTGAACACGGACGTGTACTTAATTATCTAAGAAATTTATTTTCCAACATTAGCACTTCCTACAACGATGACTTAAAAAATCAAATAATTGAAATAATACAACATTTGAATCAAGTTGATTCAGACCTAGATTTCATGAATGATATTATTGTTAACAGAGAAAAAAGATTAGTGGGTATATTAGCAGATAGACGATATAAAGAGTTGTATATAGTTGATGAAGACGGTCCGCCTCGAAGTGTTAGACTAAATCTTCTGTTTACAATAGCATTTCTAAAACATTTCGGAATTACGCGAGAACAACTATCAACATTTATAATTCCTGGATTTAAATCTGAAGAGCTAAAGAAATCAGTTAATGATCTTATTGATGAACAATTTAAAAGAATATGTGATTCATGGAAAAAAATTAATACCTACACCAACTATTCTTAAATATAATAATGATCCACACGGTGGAGGTCGCCATATCTCACCTGGTATTGTAAATATAACAACAACAATTGGAGTCAATCTGGTATGTGACGTAATTGGTGATAGTTATCAAGTAGATCTTTCAAAATCTAATCACCGCAGTGGCACTGCGGAACAGGGGTATATACTATATTCATTTAGCCCTAAAGACCCCCCCGGTTGGTTAATTGTGTCTGAACCAATTAAACCAATTTATTTACGAGTTCATAATCCATTTCTGACAAGAATAAATTTCAAACTCACTGACCAGGCAGGAAACATTTTGGATCTAAGACAAGAATCTCTTAATATTAATTTATATATACGCTCGTAGAACGTCTGATTAAATATTTCCTAATATAATAAGGGAAAAAATAATTGCTGATTCTGGCAGAAATCTGAAAATATTATTATTTTATTATTTTTTTCTGCTAGATTTCTGAAATCTGTGAAAAATCTGTTAGATTTTCTGAGATTATTATTATTTTTCTGTGGAAATCTGTGAAAAATCTGTAAATATTATTATTTTATTATTTTTTCTGTGAAAATTCATCAGAAATTGAAATCTGCCGGGTATAATTACACGACTGATTAATAAAATCTGTGGAAAATCTAACAGATTTTCTGAAAACTGTCAGAAAATATTATTATTATTATTATTATTTGTAGATTTTGTTAATTTTATCTATAATATTTGTAAATGAGGCCTGACAAAATCATGAAATCTGTGGAAAATCCGTTAGATTTTCAGAAATTATTATTAATATTATTATTTGTAGAAATCTGAAATCTGTTAGAAATTATTATTTTATTATTTTTCTGTGGAAAATCTGAAATCTGTTAGAAATTATTATTAATATTATTATTTGTAGAAATCTGAAATCTGTTAGATTTTTCTGAAAACTGTCAGAAATTATTATTAATATTATTATTTGTAGAAATCTGAAATCTGTTAGAAATTATTATTTTATTATTTTTTCTGTGGAAAATCTATTAGATTTTCTGAAATCTACTAGATTTCTGAAATCTGACAGAAAATTAAAATTTATTGGGTATAATTGTCCGACTGAATCATGAAATTCATCAAAAAACTGTCAGAAATTATTAATATTATTATTATTTTATTATTTTACTGTGAAAAATCTATTAGATTTTCTGAAATCTGCCATCTGAAATCTGAAATCTGTTATAAATTATTATTATTTTATTATTTTTCTGTGAAAAATCTATTAGATTTTCTGAAATCTGACAGAAAATTAAAATTTATTGGGTAAGTTGTTGCAACTATGATACTGACGACCGTGGTTCGATTCCTATGGCTGACGAATGTTGACAGTATTCGGAACGATGCTATTTTATTTTAAAGAAATAATTATTATATAATGAACCAAGAAAGTATATATAATATTATTTCTGCTATTAAAAAATTAGAGCATAACGGAATAAATATATCTGATAATCTCGATCCTGAAAAAATATTATGCGATTATGAAATATTAAAACAAAGAAAAATTGACAATAAATACACATTACCATCCAATTATAAATTTGTAAAATCAATTTATCAGTCTATGTTAGAATCCTTGTCAATGGTAAATGACAAACAGGTAAAACTATTTGCGCCTCTTGCACGTTCGATCGAAAATATTAGATCCGAACTATCTCGTGAATACGAGAAAAAGAAGATCGTGGATAATCGTATAATGCAATTAAGAAAGATTATATTATTTGATTCTGTCAAAAATGAAAGTGACACTGAGAGCAGCGACGGTGAAGGTATTCATGGTAAAATATAGAGTCGAACTATATACAATTTATTTATTAAGAGCACAGAATTAGATATATTCAAATATTATATGCTGGTTATATGTTTTCGAAAATGCTGATCTAGTAATATTATTTGCGACAAATCGTACTGAAGGTATGCAAATACCAAAATATTTTGCAGCCGCATACATCGATTTAAAAGTTATTTCTTGGTCTGTTTCTGTATTTATGGATTTAACAGCTCTTCTTGCAAACTTTTTACATTTTCCAGTATTTCCGGATTTACAATTTTGACTCTGTGTAGTAATACGTAGATTTCCAAGTGAATTGTCAAGCTTATTGCCGTTGATGTGGTCAATCACATATCCATCTTTGATGACCCCAAAATAACATTCGTAGATGAATTTATGCGAGTAATAATGTTTATTTCCATTGGTATTAAAACTAAAATAACCAGTATTATTAATATTACCGACTGGTTTTTTCAATCTACAGTGTCTGATTACACCATCTCGGGATGCTTCATAATTTTTTATTATTGGATGTTTCACAAATTCGTTTTGCTCCATTTATATATAATATTATTTGTCTAAATCATTATTTTGAAATCTGACCAGATAATCCTCCTCTGTCTTTATAGGAGAGTCAGTATTATTTTTTTTTGTCATAATATCGTTTTAATTCCCTGTATTTTTTTCCGCCACATTTTAGACACAATTGAGTTTTTCCTCTGACTCCAACACCACACGGTATTGGTCCTGTACTTCCATTTTTGATACTCTGTGCATGATATCCGCAGTATTTGTTCACACACGGTTTATTACAAAGAGAAATATATCCAATTCTGAGCCAAACACATTTGTTCTTTGTTTCAATCATTATATATATTAAAATTTTAATTTAAATACTTGTCTTAATTATATGGAGGAATTATCGGCAATTGAACCTCAGATATCCAGATTTGATCTTGACAGACTATCAGAATATAAATTTAGTACTTTGATGCAAGATCTGGCATTAACAGATGAGGATATAATCGAACGTATTCGTGAAGCAAAAAATGAATTTCGTGACGATGGTGCTGCTCATGTATGGTCAACATTCAGAGTCGGAAATGTTACTAATATGATGAATGACAAACGAGGAAAAATAATTATTAATCACCTTGATGATCAAAAATATTTTATTTTAATAAAATTTATTGTAAATACAAAAGAAGATATTTGGATTATTCGTGACAAACGCGATCCAGTACACATACAATCAGGAAATAATATTGTTCTCTTAAATAATAAATCTAAACCCGGAATACTAACAGGTGTTGACAAATTATATTATATACAGAGTTATCCAGCAACTGCAGTTGTATATGGAATATTTCCGTTGAATAATAAACCTGATGTCGGGGATCTAAAACCTATGAAATTGTCAGAATCAAGAATAAACTGTGTAGCTGAACGAGTTACAGAACATTTTACAAATGCGATACGTGGTAATGGTTTAACAGATTTACGACGTAAAAAAATAAATACTTGGGCAGAATCAGTTAAAGATACCGGAGCATCTATCAAAGATGTCGCTGAACTAGAAAAGAAATTAAGATTTCCAATAACAGTAAAAACGCTGACGGGAGAGATTTTATATAAACCAAAATACACAAAAAATGGAGCTCCAATAGATATTATTGATCATAATTCGCACGCATGGACCTCAGCAGTAACAATATTTCCACGAGATAGAGCGGTTAAATTTTATGATGGTCATATATTTGATTTTATCAGAAATATCAGTAAAAGTGACCCTGTGTCTGTTTGGTTATTTCAAAGTTCGGAATATGATCATTACGATCAGTTTGTACGGCCTAATGGTGATATTTACCGTACAGAATCTCTTAATGTAGAAATGGAAAATCTTGCGCTGAAATATACTTCAGACGATGTCAAAATTAGACAATTATTAAATAATTGTTTTACAGTTCCATCCGTAGCAGCTCATTTTGCTCAGGAGAAAAATTTATGGAAACCAACACGATCGGAATTTCTTGAAGATATTCATAAAAGTTGCGTAGAATACGGACACGGAGGATTATGGAATACTAAATACAACTATAGTGACATTATATCCGTCGATATGGTGGCATGTTATCCTGGAAGTTTTCTTGGATACGGAGAATGTTCTAAATACTTTAAGAGATTCGGACATCCATCACACGAAATGACCAGGGTTGCAATAAACGGACATTTACCAGATTTTGATTTAACAGGATTTGCTCATGTAGAATCATTCGAATTTGCAGAAAATCTCCATCCGATTACTTATATTTGGTTTGGAAGACATTTTTCAGAGCGATGTTGGGTTCCAATAGTACTATTGCGATATATACTTGATGTTGGAATTTTAATATCTTTACAGGTGAGTGAGGCCATTATATCATATAGTCCACAGAAACAAATTTGGTTACCAGAACCAAATAGATTTAATACTGATGATGCCAGGAAAGAATTTCCTGATCTTAATGAAGATGATATTATTAAAATTACTAATAGTATACGTAAATGCAGAGACGAGCATGATGAAAAATTTGCAAAAGATCTTGGTAGAAAGATAATTGGTAAATTTACTCAAGGAGGAGCCTATGATCATAAAAGATACTGTACAAGATTAATTATGGACGATGCTGAACTCGATTTTATAATTGCTGATACAACAGAAAAAACACATTTATAAATCGGAGTAATGCTTATTTGTCAGACGGAACCAAACTGGGTACAATTGTGAGTTATCTTGATGGTGACTCACCACAATTTACTCATTTAAGATCATCTATGTTGGCATATGTTTCTATAAATCTACTGTCTATGATAAATAGATTTCCTCGTGATGCTGTCAGAGTAGCAACGGATTCGTTTTATATAAATAAAAAATATACGGATTTATTAAAACCACTACTTGGTAATGGTGAATGGGGATCATGGAGAATAAAACAAGAAAATATATTTAGTTATTCTGAATCTGCCGACGTAGAAATTAAGGAAATGTATCACAAAAATAATAAACTATCAAAATCATCAGCACCATCTGTATATGATCCTATATCTAGACATAAAACTGTTTATCTTAATGGATGCGGTGGTTCAGGTAAAACAACACGTGTGATTAAATTATTCATGAATAATAATTCGGATATAATTGTTTTGACACCGACACATAAATTAGTCAGAGAAATAAAAGAACGAGGAGTAAAATCGTGTACTTATCATAGTTTCTTTAGATGGTGTGGAGACCCATGGACTCCTGAGAGAATGGGTGAAAAATATATACATAAAATTATCATTTGGGACGAGATATGCACGGTGCCGTTAGAAATATTAAAAACATTTCTTGAATGGTTATTGACGAAAAATACTGCTGTGATAATGTGCGGTGATCATGGTTAACCACCACCCTTTGTTGGACAGTCTCCACATGAATGGCTGAAGAATAATGTAGATTATTATCAAGAAATAAATGATGATCATAGAGCTATTGATGAACCGTTGAAGGAATTTAAAAGACTAATCAGACTACAACCAGACAGAGTACAATGTGAAATAATGCGCGGAGTAATTCCAGAGACTTCTATGAGTGATTTTCTAAATTTATGGAATCCCGCTGATTTAATAGTTGCAAGTAGAAAGATAGTTCGTGATGAACTACAGAATAAATTATTTATGTTACATAAAGAAAAGTTTTCAGATCTACCTGTACCTTTGTATTATCGCCCAGCAGATACTAGACGACAGAATATTGATGTTGAAATTCCTGGTGGAGATACTGAAAATGTCCGAGTACAGAATCTTGTCTTGAATGATATTGTTTTAGTCGATATTAATGTCGTTGAGAATGCGCTGAATATGAATAAATCACCGTGGACATTAGGATATGCTATAACTATTCACTCATCACAGGGGTTAACTATTTCCGATACAAATATCTGGATTATAGATGATCGGATCGAATGGTCGAATTTAGTCTATCTCGCAGTTTCTAGAGTCAGAAGAATATCTCAACTACATAGGGTTATTATTAATTTCATAGAAAATAATGATCAGACTGTTAATGATGACGTAATAAGAAAAAAATTATCTGGTTATAAGCAGTGTGACAAAAAAAATAATCGTGATTTTGATATTAATGTTGAATTTATTATAAAACTAAAACAACTACAGAATAATAATTGTGCAAGTTGCAACTGTAATATGCTGTGGCAATATTCGAATAATAATCCAAGACAATTTACTGTAGACAGAATTAATAATGATCTTGGTCATACACGTGATAATGTGATGCTGACCTGTCTCGAGTGTAATCGACGTCGGGGCGCTGCACGCCCTGGTTCTGGTTATGTAATTGTATGTGGTAGTAATTGTGTGTCTTCAGGGATTACCTGTAATTGTTCACATACAAATCCACGTTGAGGTGCGGTAGAATCTAATCTGTAAATTGGAGGTCTACCAGTGGATCTAACCACACTAGAAATTGTATGTGTAGTCACGCTCCAGATAGGATCGGTTGTTCTTTTTTTACCACCTTCAAGTTCACCAGGTTCGTATAAATATCTTACAATTACATTACCTAATACTGGTTGAGGTTGTTGTCTGTCATTAATACGGGGTATATATTTTTTTGTGATCGCAATAGAAGGTTTCATGGAAGTTGAACGAGTAATTTCATTATTTAATGCAGCTATCACACTTGGTAACCTTGCAACCCATTCACGAGATCGCTCACCAGATTTAAAGTTAGTAGATATTTCTTTTGCATATTGGTATCCAAATAACCGCTCGGCAAGTGTTCGATTAAATCGTTCAACAATTGCCTGATCACGATGAATTTCAGTATGTCCTCGTCTGATTTTAACGTTATATTTCTTCATCAACAATAATACTGCACCAAGAAATTCTTTGCCCGGATCAACCTGTAATAATTGTGGCCATCTCAAAGGTCCTCGATGATAAATTCGCTCAAACGCAGATGCAACTTCGGATGCTGTCTTTGTTGATAATGGTTCAGCATCTTTATATTTACTTGCAACATCAACGACAGTTAATGCGTATTTGTATGTGCGTGATTTTCGTCCACGTGTTTTAACAGTATCATGTGGTAAAAACAAAATATCTGCTTGATGAACCTCATTAGGGACGCTGACATCAAAATGTGCATATTGAATATTTTTAGGTGGTGGTAGATAAATTTGCCATATTGCCTGTCGTGCTAACCACGCTGCAGCAACAGAACGTGAGACTTTTGCTGCTTCAGATAATTTAGTAATCGCTGATCTACCTCTCCAATATCCTCTTGGGCTATAATAAATGGATTCCATTATAATATTTATATAATTAATTACCAGCCCCTAACATTATTTTACTTTTCATGGCAGATTTTACTAGAAAACTAACTAATTTATCTCTAACAGATTTATTTGGTATAGAATTTAATGCATGAATCAATTTTACATCTGCGAGATGCCTTTGTTGTAAATCTTTACTTTTATACGCAACATCATGAACATGACACACTTGATCAATCTTATTTACTGGATGCTCTCCTGGTCTTGGTTGATCTTGATCATCAAGTCGGATGTCAAGTCGAGTTCCAGGACCACAATAATTATATCCTGGTAAGTGTTTTTCCCCGGGATATTTAGCCCACGGAGTTCCAGGTAATTTTTCTAATAAAGCGGCTATATCTCCACCTATCTTTGTCCCTGAATCAGACATGGAGATAAATTTATATTTTTTCGTGCCGCATTTTACACATTTACCTGTTAATGCACGTCGTTTATTTTTTGTTATTATTGTTGTCAGTCCAGTAGTGGGTGTAGATAATCTACATCGAACACAATATAGACTCATGTTATTAATAATATGGATACAATAATTGATTTTTCGGCGACACGAAAACAGGAACCAGTGAAGCACCATTCAGCATTACCAAATTCGATAAGGATGATTATAATAGGTCCGTCTGGATCAGGTAAAACACAACTATTATTAAATTTAATAATGCGGTGGTTAAAATGGAGTAAATTGTATTTAGTAGCACCATCCGTAGATGATCAACATTGTTATAAAATACTTAAAGATTTTAACGAGAAAGTGAAATCAGTTAATAAAGACGGAGACGATGTTGTTGACTTTATCACCGATATTGATGAAGCCCCATCTGTAGATGACCTAGATGGATTTATTAATAATTTAGTGGTGTACGATGATATTATGTTGGACAAACAATCTAATCCGGCTAGAATATTTTCTCGAGGTAGACACAAAAATACAGATGTTATATACGTCACACAAAGATATACACAAATACCTAAAGTGATCAGAGACAACTGCAATATTTTAGTAATATTTAATGGAGTAGATAATTATACTTTACAAAATATTTATTATACTTGGTGTTCAGGGGATATGGATATGATTAAGTTTAAAAACTTCTTTTCAAAAGCACAATCTGCTCCGTTCGGATTTATAACAATAAATCTTCATGACCCAAGATCCAGATATCGTATAGGTCTGGATAAAATCTTTGGTTAATCTGTGATTAACTCTGCTCCTCCTCTAGCAGCAGGCAGGGTGAATGACCACATATGTGTGTAAGATAACAGCAGACAAGAAGGGGAATATGATATGCGCGGTATGGCAGTCGAACCCTACACATTTGTCTTAATCATAATGCAAAATTTGCTCGAAACCAATTTGTAGGGTCCACCGCAGCAAGGGGGGGGTGGGGTGGACAGACATTTGGTAATGAATATGTTTGCCTGATGATTAAGACAAATGATTTCGCGGTATGGCAGTCGAACAGACCACTTGCCTCAATTATCACTAAAATTTGGCTTAATTATAAGAGTGGTCTGTTCACCCTGCCTGCTGCTTCCTTGCATTTTGATGGCACAAATGCCATATGATAACAATAGTGTGAGACAGTAAGATTTTTCTTGCTTTAATGAAGCCATTATAGTAATTACATCGAATCTTTATATTGTGGTATAATGAAAAATTATCACACACCGATAATTAACGACTGGAGAGAATAATGTTGGCGCCTCCTGTGGAGATATTTTATCTAGGATAAAATTTTAGAAGAGCTTTTCTGAATTCTTTTATATGTGGCAGGTGTGCAGGCCAGGAAGTAGGTCAAAACGCGGTGAAATGAGTAGTTTCTGAGCAACAAGCGATATCATTTGGAACTTTGTTGTGCCACGCCAATGCAAGAAATTAACATATATCGGTTTGGCTTTACAATCAGGAATGGGGAAGACATATATCAGAATAAAGAATATAAAAAAAAATTAGAAGTTCCCAGGAAATTCAGAAACATCAAAGAATCATTAGTTAAATATAGAGACAAAAAGGAATTATGGATAAATATATAAATACAGAACTTATGAATGGATAAGAGAAGATATTTCAAAAACATACGTAGCAAAGTTGAGCAAGAAAACGGGGCTATAAATTGGGATAGGACACAGGGGTACTGTGCCAACATCAGTTCCCTAAAAATACAAAGCTTAATCTTCAAATATATGCACAACACATGACTAACAGGGGATGTAGCCCTTAGAAGGTATATGATTAATTTATCACATAGTCGGTACACTTTGCCTACAGTGTGTGCAGTTTCATATTTTTGATATTATACATGTGAACATATCACTTTATGTGATTCTTTTTGGTCCGAATAAGCCCATGAAATTATTGTGCAGTATCTCTTTACTGATTGGCTGCGATCGTGGGAAAACTTTTAACCCCGCCTTCAAGAATTTTTTGTTTTCATTGAACATTTTTTGTTCGCCATTTTTTGAATCGACTCGCGAAAGGGAATTGCGAAAAAATGGTCTCGTCTGTTTCAATATTGCCAGTTTACACCCACAGGGGTTTGTTATGTCATGTATAACGTATCATAACATGAAAAATGGCAAAACCCCCAAGACAAGAACAATAACAACAAGTAGAACTACCGGTATTGCTTAGATGATAACGAGGGTGAGGGTGAGGATGCATGGGCGGTATATCTGTAGCATGGAATCCACACTATATACATGCTTGATTTAAATGAAGTAAGTAAACTCACCTTTGTTCACAGAAGAATGTAGACATAAACCGGTCTCCCCAACTGACAGAACTTTATCCAACCACAGCATATTTACGTGGTAAATATGTGATGCAAGTCCGACTCAGAGAGTTGTTTTCGTCTTCTGCACAATCTAATGTTCCAGATCAAATACTGCAAATTTCCAGTCACAAATACATTACAGTAAATATGTGTATTTTTGCATCCAGTAATCTTCTTTTCACAAAAATATTGTAATAATGTAATGTTTAGTTGTGGAATATCAACGTAAACACTGTCACTGTGTTGTGTTGGCCAACTCAAACCGGTATTGTGCACCGTATCAAACAATGTGACATCATACGCTTTGGACATTTTGTGTTGACAAATGTTTTGTCTTTTGTAAAATGTTCTGTTTATTTGGATGGGTGCTTATTCTTTGATGTATAGTTGTCAAAATTGTATAATATACTTTTACTATATCAACTTTGTTTGGGACTATTTTTTAAGCACAACAAATGAACGGTACAGCATCTGTCAGAATGAACGAAATTATTCGTTCTTCTTTCTATCTAAATAATTTCCCCTGAAATAAAACTGTGATAAAAAGAATCTCAAATGGGTAATGATTTAATATTAAATTTGTGAAACTCCTTAAATAATGTCCAGCTTTTGCTCGCCAAGGCTCGCAAAAGCTGGACATTATTCAACTGGTTTCATAAATGTAATATTAAATCGTTACCGGTTTATATTAAATCGTTACCGGTTTGAGATCCTCTTTATAATACCGAAATGTCCCATGTTGCATGCAGGCAAATTTTACGAAATATCATGCAATAATGCAGTGCGAAACAAGCAAAACTGAAAGGATCAACGTAATTATAGATATATGTAAATAACATAAACCAATTTTTTTTTTTTTTATTTGAAAGAATTTTTTCAAACAAAATTGACTTAATAATGTTTAATAATTATTTTTGTACCAAAAAGTGGTACCATACCCAGAGTTTTTTTTTTTTATTTGTAGAGATATCAAATCCAAATTTGGCACATTCATAAAGATTATTTAGCTGTTATTAAAATGCTGTTTTTTAAAATTTTGACAGAAATAGATCTAGATCTTATATATATATATATATATATATATATATATATATATATAAGCAATTTTTTAAAAGCTTTTTTGGTTAGTTTGGGGCAAATGAGCTAGACAGACAACAAAATTTTAATATGGCGAGATAACCACATAAATGCTGCTTCATATAGACTTTTTGTGAAGGAACGTTTTAATTTACAGGGCCTGTATTCAAAGAATGAGAAAATTTTGACAAAACTATTTGAACTTCCATTGCTTCAAAATTCGCAATATCAGTACTTAAGAATGCAAGGAAAAAAGCAAGCAAATGGTGTTCAAGACATAGAAACAGTTTTTTCTTTTCCACTGTGTTTGTCTCCCTCTTATCTGGCAAAAGTTGCCATTTCGTACTAAGCGTGTCATTATACAAGAAATGCAATATTCAATAAAACCTGTAAATGGATTTTTGTCTGTTTACAGCGGGATGCACAAGGCATTTTTCCATTCCAAAATACTGTGACAGCTACCAACAATGCTAAATACTTTTAATTTAAATAAACCCCCCACACACACACAAAAGTCGGAGTGAAAGTTTCTTTTGACACCACTGGGGCTTCCACTGCTTTAAAAAAAAAAATAAACAGCAATGTAAGTGCGGAATGTTCACGATAATGTTGATTAGCGTCTTCTCATACCAAACTTCTGAAAACGTCCGTCTCCGAAACACCTCCCTGGCTACTTAAACAACCAAAAGTACTTTTTGCGTTACACGATGGAAAAAATCGGAGACAAACCCTTCCATCTTCCACAACTCTTATCATGAACTCCTCACCCAATTTGAAAATTATACAAGAATATATACTGATGGATCAAAAGATGAGGAAAAGGCTGTTGTAGCCTTCGTTAGTGGAATACGCACAACAAAAGTTCGCTTGCCAAAAGGTACATCAATTTTTTCAGCCGAAATCAGAGTAATAGACCTTGCTTTGTAATATATTCACTACCAGTACTTCAGTCACTACATAATAGAAAACTGGAGAACCCATTATTAGCCAATATTCTCCTCAAACATACTGAGCTGAGTACCTCCCACAATATAGTATACTGTTGGTTACCCAGCCATATTGGAATTAAAGGTAATGACAAAGCAGACCGCGCTGTTAAAATGGCCCTATCACTGGAACCATCTGATTTTAAAATACCGTATACTGATTTTAAACGTAGTATCAAAGAATGTTTACGTCAGAAATGGCAGGCATCATGGAATGATGCCGTGAATAACAAACGTCGGGCCATCAAGCCAACCCTAGGAGAATGGGCTCCCTCCTACAGAGCCGTCCGTAGGGAGGAGGTAGTCATTGCAAGAATTCGAATTGGTCATACTTACTTAACCCACTCCTACATACTAAAAGGAGAAGACCCACCAGAGTGCACATCTTGCAATGAACCATTGACCGTTAAGCACTTTATTTTGGAGTGTTTCGACAGTTAGCGTTTCTTATATTATAGACTTCCTGAAGGAAGTAAACGTTTATAATAAGCTATAGCTTTTATACTATCACCTTGTACAGTTTTATGTGCTATATATACCGTCGCTAAATTTTAATTACCTTTCATCTGTTTTCGTTGTCATACATCATTTGCACTCCCCGTTGATCGGGAAACTATTTATTTATCACCGTTACCATTTTATCGTTTTACTTTCAACTGTTTGGTTTCACATCGCTGGTCGATACGAAACCTTTTACCACTTTTAAATAATGAAAGATACAACCTTTTGTATGGCGCTAAATAGCCTCATAGTGCTGGTGCGCCGTAAAAATTCAACCAACCAACCAACCAACCAACCCAAATTGCATTAGAAATAGATGAATTTAGATATGGTTGTACATAAATGTTTGGGTGATTGTCGTATTTCGTTTTGGAAATGTACCAAATTGAAATCAAGACTATTTATCTCCATGACAAGTTTTGGGACAGTGAGGAATAGTCTTTATTTTTTTATATACACAATTTTTACAGTGTCTAAAAATTTAATGCCATGAAGGTCGACGAGATTGACCAAACAGTAGACGAAGTACAGTCATAATGATTTTAAGAGTACAAGTGCAGCATTTACTTGCATCAAATGCTGGAATAATATGTGCATTTGTAAAGCTGTCATAAAATATGTTTTAATTTACATATTAAAAAAAACCTGAAGTACCATTCTGCCTTGCAATCCAGCCACAGAGTCCATGACTGATCAACTATAAAATATCTAACTTTACTTGCAATTTAGTTCACAAGTTGTAATGGTACATGGTACATACGTTCAGCCTGAAAATTGCTATGATTAAGTATAAATCATAAAAGTTCTTACTTGGTAACTTGTACATCCCACTTACAGAATCACTGACTTGCAAATGTGAAGATGCCGAGTAATCATGATACAGATTGGCTGTGATAAACGTTTTACAAGGTGAACATTATGTAGTCATTTTTTTCATCAATGTTATACTACAATGTAACCAATGCACAGACTCACAAGCAGTTAATTAACAAACATGTAACACAAATAATGTAGGAATATGAAAAGACCGATTTCAGCAGACCTATCTCCTGATCACGTTATTGTCAAATGATGCTAGTTACCCAGGCATTTTGAGCAGGTTTCTGCTGTCAACAATCCTAGAAAAATCCTTGTACAAATAAAACGTTAGTAAAAAGTGTTACAAACACTGTAACAAAATCAAACAACTAAACACAAATTGGGGAAGAAACAAATTCATGCTGGGTCATGCACAAGGTGCCATGAAATTTTCTATTTTCTACCTTCAACTGCTATTTTTAGATCGAGAGCAGCATCGTCCTCTGCAAGTATGTAAATGTACCCAACAATATCGTTATCATATGTTGCATTAAACTATTCTATGTCTTACACACAGGAAACAACTCTGCCACAGAATGGTGTCCAAATTTCATTCTGACTGGTAGTTAATCACATACTTACCAATGAAAATATAATCCAGTAAAGAGTTTACAGATTGTAATCCATTCCTGATTAAAGTGTTCAGAGTTTCAGTCAAAGTTTGAATACTATATAATTTTCCTTTGTCACTGAACTGGGAAACATTCTTGTGTAGTTACTGCAGTGCAATAGGTTGGCAATATTCCACCGTAAAGCCCCAATGCTGCCATTGCATGTGAAAAGTATATTCAAAATCATTTGAATAATACTGAATCTTGACAAATATTGGTCCTAAACATCAGTTTTCCATTACAACCAGATAATATCGATGTTTCATCACATGTGTACCAATTAATCCGAAAACCCGACCATTTTCCATGTGTACGAATTAATCCAATGTTGAATGTTCAATTGATTTCATTCGAATGCAGGAACAAAAGATTTGTTGATGCCACCATTGCAAACGTTATAAGCAAAGACCACGTCAGTTTGTCTGCAGCTCAAGTTCACCCTTCAAAGTATTCCAGAGCACCAGCTGATCACCAGTATTCACCCAATTTTTATTTTTAGCTGATGCATGCTTTCTCTTCTCAGATACACTTGCCTCAATTCCATCTTGCATAAATTTGTGTGCCAAGTGCGGCTGTTATTAAATTATTCACTACAGACTTTGTCAACTGTAACACAGGTTTACTTTTGGAGCACTGCTGTCAAAAAATAGAATTACGATAAACTTTGTTGACTGAATTGCTGGCACCTCTTAATTCTAAACTGAACATCTGAACGTTGTTTAAACTTAACAGCTTATTTCAAATAGTGCTTTAATTCAGCTTTTTTTTAAACAAATGATTTACTTCCTTCCACGCTTGAGTTACAAGCTTGAGTTACACTGGAAGAATGGTGAAATGTATGAAAAACTGCAGCATTGGGGCTTTAAAACACTATCTTTAGATCTCCAGCAGCACAGTCCTCTGCAAGTTTGTAAACATACACAGAAATATCATTGTCATATGTTGCATTAAACCATGCTGGGTAACTTAGCACAGTGGAAACAACTGCCATAGAATGGTCTACGGATGTCATTCTCTTGTTGGTAGTGGATAACACGTTTACCGATAAAAGTGTTATCTGGTGACGAGTTCACAAATTTTAATGCACTCTTGATCATAGTTTTCACATTTTCAGTTAGCTTTTTAATACTGTACAGCTTTCCCTTTTCACTCAACTGGAAAACTTTCTTGTCTGGATGCTGCTGCCCAAGGACAACCTGTCAGAACTGGAGTTGGATTTTGAAGGCTTTCCGCTTCTCTGAATCCGATATAATAGATTTCGGGTGCTGATCAACACAGTCTCCGGGAACTGCGACAGTCCATAATAAAGCATGTTTATTTCTTTACGATGTAAATATTCTTTATGTGCTTTTTCTCTAATACTTGTCTCCTCTGTCTCAGGATTTCTCTACGAGTCTGCTCTACTTCCTTGATTCTTGCCTTGTACTTCTCTCTCAACTGTCAGTGCTGGTGCGCCGTAAAAACACAACCAACCAATCTCTCTACTGTCGCCCTTTACTTCTGGCAGTATTCAGATACTCTGGTCTTTCTGTCTCTGACAAACAGCTGAGCTATTCACCCCTTTTATTGAGAACAAACATAATGAAATTCATTACATAAAGTTGATGCAACTGGACGAAACCGAGTTAGAGCATCCAAAAAGCAAAGATTCTCTCTAGGAATTTGTTATGCCTTGGCACTGACTTTGTTTCAGTCTGCATAGTTTCATCCACGGTGCTGTACTTTCCTCCCGGCAAATGACCACTAGCTGCTTTCTGCAAGAGTGAAAACCATAATAAACATACTTGCTGAAGAACAAGAGATGTATTCTGATCAAATGAATCTGCTTGCATCAATTTATCGAACATTTCATCTCTATGCAACTGTTCTGGGAAAGGTACATCATTGCCACAAATCAGCGGAGTCATCTTTCACTCATTCTAGAAAAATGAATAAACAATCGATGTAGGCTACTAGCTTCCTGAAGAGAACAGTTGCTTTCTAGAGCTCTCCTAAATGGAGCAGTGATTAGTTTTGAGCCGAGTCCTAAAGCTTTACACAGCGACAGATGCAAAGGTTCACGTACATCATGACACAGCTTTCTGAAGTAATTTTGCTGGGATACAAACTTTGTCAAAAAATTCCTGAATTAAATTGGATCAGTAAAACAATGCTTCTGCATCATAGAAGAGTATGTTGAACCAGTTTCCCCGAAATGGGACCAAAAGTGACATTTTCTGTTTCCGTCAGTCTTCGTCCTCATCCTTCTGGTTCAAAAATGTCTCAAAATCCATGCAGCAACCACTTTTCTCGTCACCTCCTCTAGCCAGACATTTGGCTGATGTTCTTATTAACCGCACAGTTCCACTTTCACTACTAGCATATCTCGTCGTCTCGGAATGTGCTTCTGCACCCAAGGGACCATCTTTCACAATTGTTTCAAAATCTCAAACTACATGATCTGCTTACCTCAGAAAAATTTACAAGAATATGTAGTCCACAGTAAAAATTATTCATTCTTGACAGTTTTTGTTTTTCTGGTAATGACAGCGTGTCCCAGTTGGAGTACATCAAAGGGAGAAGTATTTGCCGGTAATCCTCAAGAAGTGCATGGAATTTCGTCTCAGTGGCCGCTGTCTGACATAGTGCTTGATTTTCACCAAACTTTCTTTCCCACCGTTTGTATTTGTTGTCTCACTGATGTCACTGATTACATTTTTCAAAGTTTGTAAACATGTTTCTGAGGCATTGTTGTGCATATTTGTAAGACCTAGTATCCACTCCTTCTCTTGGGAATCTCTTACTGCGAAAACTTTATAGCAGTCTCCATGTTGTTTCGTTTCGTCTGACAATAGACAGGTATTATCATCTTTACTACGGTTTTCACTCCTGTGTATATAAGAAATACTAGCTCTTTCATCTCCAATTCTGTTTATAGTCGAAACAGAAGGCATCCTTATGAAAGTTTTACCACACAGTCTCGCAACATATGTTGAAACATTATTCACGTGATGAACACCAACACCTTCAGTCAGAAAGTCATCACACATAACTCTTAAGTCAGCTAAATAATTATTGGGTTTTTTTTGTCAAAGGTAATAATTTCATCACTGTCATGACTATTGAACAGTGCCTGTGTAAGATAAATTTTGTCTTAATCTCTTGTTTTCCTCAAGCAAGTGATCAATTTACAAAATGCTCCTTTGTCAAAGAACTTTCTCCTTTTCAAACTGCAGTTGTGATTATAATACAATATTTTCTTTCTCATATGTTGACACTAATTTTGAAAGGGAATTGCACTTTCTATGTAATGTCTTTAAAGATGTCTGAAGTTGCTTGTTTTTAATTTCAATTTTTCATTTCTGTGGGGATCAATCTTAGCTTGTGAGGATTTAAGTTTTAGCTTCAAAGTACTGTATTTTGCTCTTTTCAGTTTTAACGATTTCTTTGCATTCCTTGACTATCGTTTAAGTTTCCTTCCTTCTGTTTGGAACTGATGTTTTTCTAGTTCAAGTTGTACAATTTCTTTATCCTTTTCGTCAATGACTGCTTTCAAATCTACCAGTGTTTGGGAAAGAACTTTCTCTTTATAGCTAAAGATTCCACAGCCGTAAAGATGTTAGGCGTTGTTTGTATCTCACATTTCTCTTTGACAGAGAATATTTCCTGCAAAAACTGTTGGTTTTTCTCTCCTCTTAATTTACTTTTCATTTTTTTTAAATTCGGATACACATTTTCTCATATGATTGTCCACAACTTAAAAACTTAGCCATGTCTTTAAGAGCGTATGTCCTGCTCAGTAAGGTCTGTTTGTGCAACCCCACTATAGATTCATTTGTGAATAAATGAGGATCCTCTTGAAAACAGTTTCCACTTTCCCTGTTGATGTTTCTGATAAATTCTGCTGTTCTGACATTTGCCATTTTAACTTATTCTGTGTACCGTTTTGTAGAAAGGATGTCTCCTGTGCTTAATGTTTGAGTTGCTATAGTTCGGGAAGTAACAACAGGTTCTGAAACTTTTGCAACTTTTGAACTTAGCTCCAACACTTCCACCTATCAGAAAATGAAAACTATATGCAATATATATCTTGTTAATGTTATTAATAATTAGAAGACATTATAACTAAATATCAGTATCGGTGCCCGTGTGCCATTCTGCATTCAAAAGCAAAATTGCAATTTGTGTTATGCTTTTTTCTTCCTGAATCCAGTTTGTGATCGCATTTAAAATTGAGCATAACATTCAGCTGCGAGCGGGGTTCAATAAAATCACTGGCCAGTACATCTCTAGCAGAGGCATGTTAATATGACAAATACCTGCCCTGAACAGAAAATACAATTTTAGGAGTTCAGAGTTAGTAGTGTCAAATGGGATTTGTCTGACAGGGCAAGTGATTTTATAACTTCATATTGAGGACCACTCCGGTGGCCTAGTGGTTAGAGCGTCCGCCTCAGATGCGAAGGTCGCGGATTTGAACCCCGGCCGAGTCGTACTAAAGACTTATAAAACATGGTAACTAACAGCTGCCGCACTAAGCGCTCGGCATTAAGAGGTTAGTGTTAGGACTGGTGGCAGGGTGGGACATCATGCTCCATGTCCTTAGCATGATGCTCCAGTGCTATACATCACTATAAGCTGCCACACTGTAGACATCGTAGCGATATGATTGAAACAATTTGAAAAGCCACATTAAAAATCCAAATCGCACACACTCGTATTGAGTCTTGGGCAACACTGATGTTTATTGTAAACAAATTTACTATTTACTGTCCATGCAGATCAACTAAAAAATGGTAAGCTCTCTGAAAGTGATTTTCAAAGTGGTCACAGGGAATGGGGGGGGGGGAGTTGGGGATACAGAGAGGTTTATGAAGACATTTCTTTGATGATACTTTTCACACAAAAAAAAGTTACCTTGCTGGAGGTAGTATGGCGTCTCTTCTGACCTCGGGGTCTTCTAATCACAACATCATCTGCTGGTGGTGTCCCAAATTCTAACTCGTTACTGTCGCATTCATCACACTGCAAGAATAATACAGATTTTGTTCCTATCTCAGCACGTTTTGATGAAATGTCGGTGACATTAAATTGGCCACTGAAAATACGTGTTTTCTGTCGGTGATGTAACAGATTCATAGCTCCTCAGAAAAACACTGGGATGTCATGACACATCAACTTAGGTATATTTTGTTATTTGTATTTAAGTGACAAAACTAAGAGGCAATAAAATGTGCTCATGCAACTGGGGTGAAGTGCTCTGTCCATGGACACAATATGACAGCTAGCCCGAGTCGGTGCTAGTTAGGCACTTGGGATTAAATTGAGCAAGGCTAACAATATATAAATTACCAGGTGAGGTGGATATTTTAACCATAACAAAATCTGTATACCAAGATTCCTAAAGAATAGTTATCTTGGTTAGCTCTCTACTCTTTTTCCTGCTTTGGTCAAATTCAATTGTCAGTTAGCCCTCTATGTATCCAGTGTAAATGAATCTGTATCATTTACCTGCAAGAAGACAAAAGAGCTAGAAATATAGGAAATCGTGTATTTAATAACATTCATGTACACTGTCAATTAATATTACATTTGAACAACAAAACGTACTACCTTAAGTACATGACAAGACTCGGCGAATCGCCATCCTTTTCAACATTTTCACTTTTCAAGTGTATAATTACTGGAAGATTTTTTCAGGTAGTAATGTAATGTCACGCTGCAACGTATCTGACAATCTTGTCTTTCTGATGTTAATTTAACATTTACTTCAACTTAAACAGAACATAGTGTGTGTGTGTGTATATATATAAGTGCATATTGTAAAGTAATAATTACAAATTATTTGCAGTTTTTCCATTTTACAGTTTGTTCGCTTCATGATACTGGATTTAAGCTGTACTCATGTTCGTCTGCAATCTTCTGAGGTCCTTCAGTGAAAACTGAGTTCTTACATATTGTTTGATTGTTTTTCTTCTTGCGAAGAAAGTACCTATTTCTTTTGTAGTGAAAAGTCATTTGGCTCTTACTGTCATATTTTACCTTCATGTCAGTTTTGTTTAATTGCTTATAAAACTGATCTTGAGATTTGATTCCTATATGTTTTGCCAAATGGATGGTAGACTGGCCAGCCCCTAATGGCGATGAATGAGCGGCTGAATTACATACACCAGAACAATTTCGGCTCCAAACAGTATTTTTTGGAGCATAAGTGAAAACACGGTGATGTAGGCTCCCAGCTTTGTTAGTGGTTGACAGTTTTGACATTTGCTTTAAATTTTCTTGGCTGCAAAGATTATCTATTTTCGCCTGTAACTTTGTTAATATCTGACATACTGAGTTGAAGATGTTTCCCATAGGAAAGAAATTTAGTACTGTAAGATGCAAGGTGTGCAGAACAGACCATTGATCTAGATCGACATATTGTATGTGGACCCCGGAAGCAATATTATATATTGCCAATAGAAGTTTTGGAATATTGAACAAATGCATCATCAGTTGTACACCGAGATCGCCGTTTGACAAGCTCTAACCGAATCCTGGTCCGAATACATGATGCTAATTTTTGACAGTACAATCTTTTATCATATGCTTTAGGGCAACTAGTAGATTTAATGTTTTTGATTTGTTTGTATATTGTTCGTAATCTATGAACAAAACATATATAGTGTACAACATGGTAATTTTGTGAAGTTGAATACTGGCGTATGACTTTTGTTGCTATCTGAGAGCTTGCATCACTTGTGACTGACCGCACCCTTAATTTACGAAACTGAATGTTTTCTAAATTTCTCTTTAGAAATTTTGATTCAGTTGAGGCAATTGATTCTTCACTTTTAAATTTATTTTTTTTTTTTCCATTTGTTTTTCTTGTGATCACACTTAAGTTTTCTGCACAGTTTTTTGCCAACTTGCGGGGAAATTACTAATTTCTTCCGGGTGTTTCTATCAATTAATGGTGCAGTCTGTGGCCTACTTGCATAGGAGACATCATATTCTGTATCCACTGCTTCGTCATCAATGTTCCCAGCAATGAGATTAATGCGGTGCACATACTGCTGGGTTTTTGTTCCATTTGTCCTTCATTTAGATCTGCCATTTTGTCAGATAGGATATTAAGTTTTCTGTGCAATCCATGTGCATCTGGAACCATAATGTTCATACATGATAGAACTAAAAGTACATCTGATATACCAACTTAAGATTTGAAAACTGGTAAAACCAGGGATTCATTAAGCACACCAGCAGAAGGCCTGCGTGACGTTTTTACTGTTTCATACAGTTCCACACCCATAGATTTGAAACTGCAGCTTGTAGAAGTCACTGCAGCTGTAATGCACAGTCCAATTCGCTTGTCAATGATAACTTGTGGTTTCGGAACATCACACATATGGGATATAAAAGCTTCAAACAAATGTGTTGATTTTTTAAAATCCGATTCTTCTGATGACTGACTGCATTCTTCTTCAAGTTCAGGGTTTTCATTTCTTCTTGGACTCGAGGTGTATGGTACCACACTTGCTCAAGAGATATTGCTAGCCTGGATGACATCAAAGGTTTCATCGGGAGTCTGCCGCATCAGTTGTTGTGGGGCTTTCAAGGAACAGGTGTATCTGCATCAGCTTCACTGGAGTTTTGGTAACTTGCAAGAAATGGATGTCCCTTTTTAAACCGTTTTTCTCCTCCCCTGATTTCTTTTGCATGATTTACTTTTTACTTTAGAGTTGAGTGTAGGCATAATACAATCACTAGGAAAATAAACTTGTCTGAAATGCAGCACCTTCAGCAACAATTTGAGCTGACCAGTGTGAAAATGACCCAAAGGTGACCTTCTTAGAGGTGTTAAGCTACATTTTCTATACACAATGTCTACTCTGCAGATGTGCCGAGTCTGGGTATAGAATTTCACTGTTGAAGTTTCCCAAATGAATTGGTTCTGTTTACAAACATTGGTCACTCAATTTGGGGTTACCTGAGGAGTTTCCTCCCTTATACTCTACCTCAGATTTCTCTGTTGTACCATATTTGACCTTTTTTATTAAACCAGTGAGAGAATGCAGGTCAGTTTATATATGCTGTGCACCCGTTATAATTCTTTCAAGTACTTGGCATGTACATTCTGCAGTTATTTTACAAGAGATTCAGCTTGGCTTCTTGTGCATCTATTATTCACTACTATTTCAGATTTCATAAACAGTTGTATTATTTGTGCTGTCAGATATCTGATATTTCCAGACACATCCTCCTCTTGTGGGTCCGGGGTTGTAGAATTGGCCCGCCGTGCCTCGCTACGTGTCGTAAGAGGCGACTAAGTAGAGGCAACCTGTTTGCCGTGATTTGCGACCCGTGTCGGGGGAGGAAAGGATCCTGGTAGTTGAGCAGAGGCTTTCCAATGCAACACACTATTTTGGCCTCTACTTCTTCCAGACGGGTGGTCGGGATGGGCCCGGTCTCGACAAATCGGCTGGTCACGCCGAGCCCTAGGAGGTCTTTACTTACTCGCTTACTTTCTTTATCTTTGTCCTTGTATCTCTTGATACTACCGTTGCCCATACATTCTATCCCTTTAACTTTCCCTTTCCTAAGTCTTAGAAGACTTCCTAGAAGGCGGTGGCATAACGGGTCAATCGGGAGGTAATTTTACCTATTGGGTATAACAACTGTGTATCCCTGGCACTTGAAAAGTGTCCCCTTGTTGGGCTGCATGGTGGGTGGGGAGCACGGGTGCTGAAGTCTTTCAAAAACAAAAACGGAAATTCCCCAAAAAATAAAAACAAAAGGTCGAAACCAATATCTGAATCGGAAGAAGAACCATGCAGTGTGGAGTCATTCCCACGCTTCATGGTTATACAATCAAAATATGCCACAAAACCGCTTAGTGCACTTTCTCCCTTTATAATTGAAAAAACAATAACGGGAATGATCGGTACACCAAAAAGCGTCAAAAAGCTGAAAACGGGGTGCCTGCTTGTTCAATGTAAGCGACGTAGTCAAGTGGAAAACATAAGAAAATAAAAACATTCCTCGACATTCCAGTCTCATCGTTTGCTCACACAACACTCAATACATCCAAAGGCGTCATTCGTTGTCGAGACTTGGCTGGAGTCAGCGACACAGATATCATTGAAGGGATGAAAAACGAAGGTGTCACTGCAGTTCGTAGAATACGTATCAAACGTAACAACAATCTGCAGGACACCAACAACATTATACTCACCTTCAATAAACCAATAGTTCCCAGAGTGGTCAAAGTTGGCTTTTTGCAAGTGAAGGTTGATGTATATATTCCAAACCCACTTCGATTCTATAAATGTCAAAAATATGGACATCATGAAGACCGCTGCTCAAAAAGCCAAATATATGGCCGATGCGGAGACCTTTATCACCAGGAAGCTGTGTAGAGCAACTCCGCATTGTGTCAACTGTGGAAAGGAGCACCACGCCAAGTCCAAGGATTGTGATACCTGGAAACAGAAGAAGGAAATACAGAAGGTTAAATACACATCCAACATTCCCTATCCAGAGGCCAGAAAGCTTGTACAGGCAAAAACATCTCTTCCTGGCCCATCCTTCTCCACTGTAGTGAAGAACAATCCCAAGGCAACGAAGGACGCTCAAACGCAGACAGATGCACCCGAGTCAACATCAAGCACTAACACCCCCCATTACCAACCACAAAAAAATACGGCATCTACCCAAACAACTTTTAATAACAGCCAATAAACGAAGTCACCAAAGAATAAAACAGATCTCAAGGAAATACACAGCAAAAGGGGTCAGAAGACCCCATCAAACTCTATAACAGGTTTGGGGACATTGAGAGCATGGATGCAGAAGATACTGCTCCATGTTCTCAAAGTAGCTCCAGACCTAACAAAAAAAATATCCCCGTACTTCCATCATAGAAATAATCAAAAAGATTCTCTCCGCGAAACGTCTAACCTAGCTCCAAAATCTCCACTCTAATCTTATACTGAAGAATATCATCATACAATGGAACTGTCGAGGACTTAGAGCCAATTACAATGATATTCTTCTGCTTTTAAACAAATATGATCCTGCAATACTATGCCTTCAGGAAACCTTTCTAAAAGATACGGACATCACACTTAAAAACTACTCCCTGTTTAACACCTACTTACAGAACGTTGACAGGGCCTCAGGAGGGGTGTCTATTGCTGTGAACAATAGAGCCCCACATAGCGTCATCCCTTTAAACACAAAGTTGCATGCCATTGCTGTGAGTGTCACTCTACATCGAGTGATTATATTTTGTTCTATTTACATACCACCAAACACAAACTTATTACGAAATGAATTAGACACGCTTGTTCAACAACTTCCCGCGCCATTTGTTTTACTCGGTGATTTTAATGCCCATAACATTTTATGGGGATCAAATTACATAAGCAACAGGGGCAAAAAGGTTGAAGATTTTATTACTAGACACGACTTGTGTCTATTTAATACCAAATCTCCGACGTACTTGCACCCATGAACTGGTACATGCACATGTATCGAGTTGACAATTTGTTCTCCTTCACTACTTTTGGATTATAATTGAAATGTCGCTGATAACCTTCACAGCAGTGATCACTTTCCAATCTCTCTTAAGAACACAAACGTTACAATTGATGACACAATTCCACAGTGAAATTTAAAGAAGGCTGACTGGACCAAATTTGAAACACTTTGTACAGCTAGACTTGACAGGTCCTAAACGACAATGATCCTATTCGACAATTTACATCCGTCTTAATTGAGATTGCAGAAGAATCCATTCCTAAGTCCTCACCGAATTATAAAAGAACCCCAAAACCGTGGTTCACTAAAGAATGTAAAGAAGCCATTAGACAACGCCGAGAAGCACTGAAAAAATTTAATAATCGTCCAACGCCCGAAAATTTAACTCAGTACCGTATTGTTCGGGCCAAAGCTCGCCGCACGATTAAAGAAAGTAAAAGAGCATCATGAAAAAAATATGGTTCAACTTTAAACTCTCGTTCCTGTGTAAAGAAAGTTTGGGACACGATCCGCAAAATAAATGGAAAGGGAAAATACAATTCTTTCCGATATCTGAAGCTAAATAACAACAATTTCAATACCAAACATGAAATAGCTAATGTGCTTGCTGATTGTTTCTCCAAGAATTCCTCGTCGTCTAATTTATTCCGGAGCTTATGGAATCTTTGAATAAGGCCCATGATACATCCACTGGACCTGACGATATGCATTACCAGTTTTTGAAACACCTTCCGGAACCATACTTAACAGTTCTTCTGGAAATCTTCAATGATTTATGGATTACTGGTAATGTACCAAAAATTTGGAAAGAAGCAACAGTAATACCAATTCCCAAACCATGCAAAGAAAGCGCAGATCCTACCAACAATAGACCCATAACGTTAACTAGCTGCGTATGCAAAACAATGGAACGAATGATCAGTTCTCGGTTTGTATGGTATTTGGAAACCAACAATTTAATATCTCCTTTCCAAAGTGGCTTTCGTTATGGTCGTAGTACCAATGATCATCTGGTTAGACTGGAAACGTTTATTCGCGACGCTTTCATCAAAAAGGAACACTTAGTAGCGGTTTTCTTTGATTTGGAAAAGGCCTATGACACAACATGGAAGTACGGAATACTAAATGACCTGCACGATCTGGGTCTAAAAGGCCGACTGCCCTCTTTCATATCAAACTTCCTCTCAGACGGGGAATTCAAGGTACGAGTGGGCTCCACCCTCTCTGATATGCACGATCAAGAGATGGGTGTGCCCCAGGGCAGTATTTTATCGGTGACGCTTTTCAACATAAAAATTAATAGCATCACCAAGTGTCTGACTCCTGGTGGTGGATTGCTCCCTATATGTTGATGACTTATTAATATTTTACCAATCCAAGCACATGCATACAATTGAAAGACAACTACAGCAAAATATCAACAAGATTCAAAATTGGGCAAATACTGTTTCAAATTCTCGAAATCAAAAACTGTATGCATTTTGGTCAGTTACTAAGACATCATGATGAACCTAAACTCACGCTGGACGGAACGCCTGTTCCAGTTATAAGCAATGAACTTCATGCTTTGCAATATACATGAACTCATTATGCTTACAAGTTATTACACCATGTTGTGCTATGGTCATTCATTACATTTGATATTATGTTTTAACTCCATATAAAATGGATAAAATACTATATATTGTGTATTATTATTTTTGTTATTAATATATTATCAAGTTTCCCATGTTTGCAAACTGGAAATAGTAAGTTTTTATATTAGATAGCCTTGATTCTGCCTTGTTTGATTTTAATAAATTAACTTTAGGAATGGTTACATGACTCTGTATTAATTAACCACTAATTTTATTCCAATAAATTGGGAAAAGACAATATGCTATAATCTAAGTAAATTCCTCCAAAAATATTTAAAAACTTCTATTTAAATAATTTTACAGAAGTAATTGTCTAAAGTGCATCTGTATAGTATACACATGATAATGTACTATTTGCCTCGTGCATATATTTATACCGATTTGTCTTCATTCATGAACAATATGTCCTACATATATAATTACGCAAAGCATTTCCATCCCCTGGTTCATAAATGTTTAAATTTTCTTCATTATCTGCAATTAATCAATCAGCTGGAATGATGTCCCCCTTGTATATGCCTATGTTATGAAGGAGAACATAGGACAATAAGGCAGTTTTATCAGGAGAAACTCTCAAACCATTTTGCAAACATGGGAAACACCTCTTTAGAATGCCAAATGTTTGTTCTATAACAACTCTGGCTCTACACAAGGCATCATTGCACTTCCTCTGTGCAGTTGTGTTAGGTGCATTGTATGGTGTCATAAGGAACGTCCGACAAGAATAACCAGAATCACCAAGTAGAAATCCATCATATTCACCTGAAAATATTATGAATTAAATATGAAACATGTTATCGGGTTTTTTTATAGCTAAATGATATTTAAAATGTTATATTGGATATTAAAGTGATAAATTAAAACAATTAAATTCTTCTGTTAAAAATGTCATATTAAAAACATTTTTATATTTTAAATAACAATTATTATCTGTAAAATTATTTGTTTTTGGCTCCCGATAGGTTAATTTCTTGTAATTTTTAATTACATCATCTCAAAAAGATTACATATTCTACAAACAACCCTATCTATGATAAATGATTCATAAAATCCTAAATCATCTTGATATATTTTGTGACCAGGAGACACATATCCACATATAAGGTTTGATTCCAAAAGACATAAACAAATGTTAATTTTGTTTTATGTAATATACATTTGAACTTATAACTACATCATACCCAACAGCAGCGATCTTCCTGATGGCCATATTTCTGATATTTATAGCATCGAAGGGGATTAGGGATGTAAATCTCAACCTTCACTTGCAGAAAGCCAACGTTGACCACTCTGGGTACTGCTGGTTTGTTGAAGGTGAGTACAAATGTGTTGGTGTCCTGCAGATTGTTACGTTTAATTCGTATTCTACGAACCGCAGTGACACCTTCGTTTTTCATCCCTTCAGTGATATCCTTGTCGCTTACTCCAGCCAAGTCCCGGCAGCGAATCACGCCTTTGGACGAGTTGAGTGTTGTGTGGGCGAATGAAGTCACTGGAATATCGAAAAATGTTTTCATTTTCCGGATACTCTGTCTGACCCCGTCGCTCACATTCAACATGTAGGCAGCCCAATTTCAATTTTCAACACTTTTTGGTGTACCTATCAATCCCGTAATTGTTTTCTCAATAACAAACGGAGAGAGCGAGGCAAGCGGTTTTGAATCGTCTTTAGATTGTATAACCATAAAGCGTGGAAATGAATCCACACCACATGGTTCATCATCTGAGTCAGATCCAGTTTTGGTACGTTTGAGTTGATATTTTTTGGAACTATCCATGTTGGTGTATTTAAAATTCAGCACCCGTGCTCCCCGCCCACCAAGGAGCCCAACAAGGGGACACTTTTCAAGTGCAAGGGATACACAGATGTTATACTCAGTAGGTAAATTCACCTGATTCATCCGGTAAAACATACTCAGTCGGTAAAATTACTTCCCAATTGACCCGTTGAGCCACCGCTTTCTAGGTCTTCTAAGACTTAGGAAAGGGAAAGTTAAAGGGATAGAATGTAGGGGCAACGGTGGTATCAAGAGAGATACAAGAAGGATAAAGAAAGTGAGCGAGTAAATAAAGACCTCCTAGAGCTCGGCGTGACCAGCCGATATGTCGAGACCGGGCCCATCCCGACCACCCGTCAAGAACAGGTAGACGCCAAAATAGTGTATTGCATCGGAAAGCCTCTGCTCAACTACTAGAATCCTTTCCTCCCCCGACACGGGTCGCAACCCACGGAAAACAGGTTGCCTCTACTTAGTCGCCTCTTACGACACGTAGCGAGGCACGTCGGGACAATTCTACAACCCCGAACCCGCAGGGGGAGATACAATTAGTTGTGCACATTTGCGTGGGTGGTGAACGTACATCTTATTTACATTTATCTGGCGGAACAAAGACAAAGTACTGACATGGGTGGACATGTATATAACACTCAACTTGATAATACAACGCTAACAAATGATCTAGCGATTAAAGCTTATGCAGTTGCTGTTGGTGGAGTAAAGCGAGTTAAAAATAATGCCGGTTTAATTCCTTGCTGTTCTTAAAATCCACAAGGGCAAAAATGTGAATTTATAATATCGGCATCATCTATATATAGTAACAGCTATCAGCCTCGTAACGTAACGGCGTCAGATGATATGTCAAACGACTGGGCCACACTTGCAACAACGAGCAATGTTTGGATTAAAGTAGAATGTCCGTCTGCTGTAGCAGTTTGGGAATTCATAGTGCGTGGACGTCATGTCGGTGCTGAAAGACTTTTAGATTGGAAATTGGAGGGAACGGATGATAACATCCCATGGACAACTTTATCCGCCGCAGTAAATTATCCTGTTGGACTAACACCGCTTTAAATAACCTTATCAACACCATCTCCATTAAATTATAAATATTATAAAATATTTTCCAATTAATTTCACTCGACGATTTAGTATAACAAATAATTATAACGATGTAGGATCCACCTATCATAACAGTCACTAAAGAATTTTATATTTTGTATGCTCGTAAATATATTTATTCAGCCGTAGATATTGACAACAATGCTGTAAACAAAATTAACTAAATGAAAACTAAATAATTTTTAAATGATCCATAAATAACATTGTCAGAGTCAGAGTCTGGAATTAATTTTGCTAGCATTGTGCAAATGCTAGGACCACATCTAACAAACGCAATAAAAGATTTTGATGTTATTATCAAATGCTCATCGTGACGATTGCAAGTACAAACAAAATAGAGTTGAAAGTATAGATTAAAAAATATTACTAGAATTTCATATAGAAAATATAGATATTCTCAATAAATGTAATCGCCTAAACAGACTATCAGAAATAAAAAGAAAACATTAAATAGATGTTAAAACCTAAACGACAATTATATTAAACGATATATATTTCAAAAATTAGGAATGTACTATCATGACAAACAAACAATAATAGATCTTGCTGAACCAATAAGCACAGAAGTAATTATAAAAGTGTACCCAAATGCAATTATGCCATTGATTAAAAAAAACTGTAGAATTTGATCCGGCAATTGTTGATAAATCACTAAAAAGAATAGATGAGTTTAATAGTGAATTTCATAATTTTACTGAAGCTCAAGTAAAAGATTTTTTAAATGAGGTTAAATTACTTGAAATTGAAAGAAAAATTGACTCGTATTACGATATCGAGAAAGCAGATTATTTGTGTCCACCAACGCTTGAACAATCTAGACAACTGTCATTAAAAACGTTATTATGACGAAATTGATGAACTTTAAGATAAAGATAATTATAATGACATAGTAGAAAATGTTCTTTATCTACTTCAAGATGTAACAACAAAATGAGATCTACGTGAACTTCTTGTCAGCAATTTTATTGTTGCATTTGCAGTTGTACGGCAATATCTAGTCCTTAAAAAATTTACATTAGATGAAATTGCTTAAGTGCTTGGATATATTGATGCAACGGAAGGAAAAGCTAAACTTTTTGGTAAATAATACATTATATAGTTTTGTGTTTGAAAAGGTAGTAACGCTTAAAAAATTTTACTCGTATAGTTTGCTAAAGAAAAATGAGGTATGAACAGATGATAAATATAAAGATACTAAATCTCAAGTTTATGACAAGTATAGAGATTTTATTGCAAGCGATGTTAATGTTGAATTTAGAAAATCACCTGATGTTCGCGCTAGAACGTTCACTATTATGTAATTTTAGTGCATAAAAAATGACAAAACAGATTACTGATTTCAATCACGTTAAAAAAAATATTCTAAATTCTGACCTTCACGCATCAATGCAGTACTATAAATACTATCACAAAAAACTCTGGTGCACAAAAAAATGCTATAAATATTATAGCAAAATAATTCGAGTAATTTCATATTTTCCGATGTTGCTGACATGCTCAGGTATAACCTCTGGCGGGGCAATGTTAAATCCTGTTTTGTTAATTATTTCGGGAATCGGCGTAAGTTTATCAACTGCAATGAAGCGAATTGAGCCACAACTCGAAACAAAAAATGCGCCTGCAAAACAGCAAGTATAACATAAAAAAAAATTTATTATCTCAAATTAGATCTTATTTGCGTGGTGTAAAATACGACATGGATGATTTAATTCGTTAAATTTACACAATTGATAGCATGTTGACATATTTTGCCCATGAGAGTAAGTATATATGAAAATCGTTATCCAAAAATGTATCGGGTGGAGTGTGTTTCGTAATAATTAATATAATCTGTAATTAATTTTATCTAAACTTTAAAAAATAATATCGACACGGAGAGTGTTTCGTAGATATCGTGTACAATTTTTTTAGTAGTAGAGGAAAATGAGTAGTTTTTGGATGAAAGACACCACCCCCAACAAATCATATATTGTCACATACATTTGGGCTAAAAACCTTGTTAAATTTAAAAGTCTAGAGGGTGGTGACAAGATGGTCAAGTGTATTTGTTTTGTTTGTGGGGAGTGGTGTCTTTGGACCAGAAATCTCATTTTTCTTTACTACTCAGTCTTTTATCACCTCCTGTTCTCATGTAAACTCTTGTGTCGACTGCCGTTTCATCTCATTTTGTCCTGCATGACCAAATTATTGATCAGAATATCTATCTTTTCCATGTCTATCGGCTATACCAATACCATTAATAATTTGTAATTTTACTTAATCTGCTATATCTGTTGTTAGACCCGAGCTGGGAACAAAGTTCGTGTTATATAAGTGCTCTACTTCCTGAATCTTAACTGCGCATATGATTTAAGGCTTTGTAAAGGATGCTATATTGCCAAAAATCACAGATGAGAGACAGCGAGCGAGCTTAAGAGAATCCTAATCCAGTGTACACGAAAACTACTTGTGTGCGCATTGTTGTTTATTTTCACCGAATTTATTTGTATATCACCAATGTATTTTAATATTATCATTAATTAGATTTAATGGTAAAAGTGCTTGTATTTTATCAATATGTATAAGTTCTTTAAGATAGAAATTGTTGAATTTTCCATCAAAGAACATTCTCTGTAAATTGGCAACTTGACATACATTAAAACCATTAGAAATGGCCGGTTATGTTTGCTGATTAAACATCTGTATTGTCAATGTCTCTACGTTTTCTCTCAAAAAAGAAAATGAAATCGTTCTTCTAGGTTCTTTTGCGCCACTACCATCCCAAAGGTTTTACTATCATATATCTTTGAATTATGTCCATACATCGATGAACACCAGTTAATTAGTAATGTCTGTTTCCCATGATCTAGCATTATGAAAATTGTTAAGGAAGATAGACGTTTTATCCACATGTGGTTACAATACTAATGAAGAAAAATGTTTAGATTTGCAGAACCGTGTAACCTATTTGCCAAAGGGAAGAGAGTCATCATCATTTGAGGCTTTCTTTGTGCCACAGAGAAAGAAGTAAAATATATTCAAACCGAAGAAAATATATACAGATGTCAGACTTGGTATCAATCTTCACTGACTCAAAGAGTTGCATGTTCACCACTACTGTGAGGATTTAATTTGTACAAAATCATCCATATGGCTAGTCATCAATGCAGTCCGTCGGTGGGTCGACGATGACTGTCCTATGGCTTAGGTCTCGCTGAGATGTTTCTCCTCCATTCCTCTCGATCTTGCGCCAGAGTATTCCATCTCCTGGTGTCAGTCTGTCTAGCTTTCATGTTTCTCTTAGCTACATCCTTGAATCTTAGCCGTGGTCTTTCTTGATTTCTGTTTCCTTTCTTCAGTTGTGAGTACATAAGTTGCCTCGGGAGTCTCCCCTCATCCATCCTATGGACGTGACCAAGCCATCTTAGGTTTTTCTCAATAAGAATGTCGGTCATAGACAGGAGTCCTGTTCGCTTCATTACTTCTATGTTTGTGACCTTGTCCTCCCATTTAATTCGTAGAATTTGGCGGAGGTGGCGCATCATATAAGCATGAAGTCTCTTTGCCTGTGTACGATAGATCGTCCAGGTTTCTGCACCATACAGGAGAGATGACATCATTATGGCACGATATACTTTCCCTTTCACACGAGCTGACACATGAGTATTGTTCCAGAGCCTATGCTGTAGCTTGCCGAAAGCAGTGCTGGTTTTCCCCAACCTGTATGTTATCTCACTCTCAAGGCTAGCATTGTCTGAGATAGTACTACCAAGGTAGACAAAGTTTTTGTAATGGACTAGGTCCTTATCATCGATGGTTATGGGGTTCGTGGAGGAGGTGTGCTGAAGAGTTTTACCGGTTGGTACATGCATTCTGTCTTGCTGATGTTTATTTTCAGGTTGAATTGTTTTGCAGTCTTGGAAAACTTGTCCACTAATGTCTGCATATCCTGTGCGTTGTGTGCCTTGAAAATGTGACACATTGAACAGATCGCCATTGTGGCGTGTCTGAATGTATCTGAATGTATATATCTTCATTTGTACCCTCAAAAGCCACCTCAAGCATTGCTGATAAGTAGAGCGAGAAGAGGGTCGACGCCAGTACACATCCCTGTTTAACACCATTTCTTACTGGAAATTATTTGGACTGCGCGCTGTCGTGGGCAACATATGCTTGCATACCAGTGTGGAGGGCTTTGATGACATTGATGACTTTTTCTGTTGTGCCGAACTTCCTGAGCACTTGCCATAAGCCATCCCGAGACACTGTGTCGAAGGCTTTGGTGAAATCTATATAGACTACATACAGTGGCATGTTCTGTTCCAAGCACTTCTCTTGTATATGGCGCAGACAAAAGATCATGTCCAACGTTCCCCTGCCACTACGGAAGCCACATTGGCTTTCTGGCAGGGCATTCGAAGAAATATGTTTATCAATCCTGTTCAACAGCACACGAGAAAGAATCTTACCAGCGATTGATAGGAGGGATATACCTCTGTAGTTTCCACATTCCTTACGGCTTCCGTTCTTGAATATTGGCACAATACTAGCATCTTTCCAGTCCTGGGGTACCTTTTCTTCAGTCCAGATTTGCAGGATAAGATTATGAACATTTCCCGTCATGGACCACCCTATTTCCAGATTTCTGCCGGTATTCCACAACGACCAGGTGCTCTTCCTTCCTCAGTGAATAGCTTTAGTCAGTTCCCGAATATCTGGGGGTTCTGAGAGTGATTCTATCTCCGGTCGTTGCCAAAAGATGAGGAAAAGGCTGCTGCAGCCTTCGTTAGTGGAAAACACACAACAAAAGTTCGCTTGCCAAATGGTACATCAATTTTCTCAGCCGAAATCAGAGCAATAGACCTTGCTTTGCAATATATTGAAAGCAAGCGTATTTTAAGCAGCATCATTTGCTCCGATTCACTATCAGTACTTCAGTCACTACATAATAGAAAACTGGAGAATCCATTATTAGCCAATATTCTCCTCAAACATACTGAGCTGAGTACTTCCCACAATATAGTATACTGTTGGTTACCCAGCCATATTGGAATTAAAGGTAATGACAAAGCAGACCGCGCTGCTAAAATGGCCCTATCACTGGAACCATCTGATTTTAAAATACCGTATACTGATTTTAAACGTAGTATCAAAGAATGTTTACGTCAGAAATGGCAGGCATCATGGAATGATGCCGTGAATAACAAACTTCATGCCATCAAGCCAACCCTAGGAGAATGGACTCCTTCCTACAGAGCCGTCCGTAGGGAGGAGGTAGTCATTGCAAGAATTCGAATTGGTCATACTTATTTAACCCACTCCTACATACTAAAAGGAGAAGACCCACCAGAGTGCATATCTTGCAATGAACCATTCACCGTTAAGCACTTTATGTTGGAGTGTTTCGACCTCCAACCTACGCGTAATCATTATTACAATGTGCATGACATTAGGGAGCTCTTTGATACAGTTAGCGTTTCTTATATTATAGACTTCCTGAAGGAAGTAAATATTTATCATAAGCTATAGCTTGTATGCTATCGCCTTGAACAGTTTTATGTGCTATATATACCGTCGTTAGATTTTAATTACCTTTCATCTGTTTTCGTTGTCATACCTCATTTGCACTCCCCGTTGATCGGGAAACTTTATTTATTTATCACCGTTACCATTTTATCGTTTTACCTTCAACTGTTTTGTTTCGTATCGCTGGTCGATAGGAAACCTTTTACCACTTTTAAATGATGAAAGATATAACCTTTTGTATGGCGCTAAATAGCCTCATAGTGCTGGTGCGCCGTAAAAATTCAACTAACCAACCAACCAACCAACCGGTCGTTGCCTGATGGCCTGAAGGGCTCGAGGGTCAATACTGCCTGGGATGTTAAGCAGTTGGTCAAAGTGCTCTGCAAATCTGTTCAAGATATCGCTCTTCTCCTGCAAGATGGTTTGTCCATCACTGGAGAGGAGTTGAGTGGTACCTCTCTTTCTGGGTCCATAAACTTCCCGTAAGCCTGTATAGAATCTCTTCATATCGTTCACGTCAGCTGCTTGTTGTAATTCTTCTTCTTTTGCCTCCCACCAGTCTGATTTCAGCTTCCTGGTGTACCGTTGGAGTTGCCGTTTGCATTCTACATACTTCGCGTTATTGGATCGTGTATTCATCTGCAACAGTTTTTCCCGTGCCTGGTTTCTACCTGTCAGCAGTCTCTCAAGCTCAGTGTCCCCTTCGTCAAACCAGTCTTGATGTTGCCGCTTTGGCTTCTCAAGAACAAATTCCGCTGCGTCACGCACAACAGTTTTTAGGTTTTGCCAGTTCTCCTCAATCTCATCACCCATCGGCTGTAATCTGTTGGTCAGAGCTCTCTCGATCTCGTTCTCGAGCTTCTCTTTGAAGGAGACATCCTTCAGTCTTGCTGTATTCATCTTGGTCGGTGGTTTGGTGGCAGTTCTACTGTGCCGTTTGCTGACTGAGAATTTGATTGTGGATCTTAGCATCTGATGGTCGGTTGAATAATCAGCACCTCTCATCAGTCTGGTGTTAAGCACATCTTTCAGGTCTTTCTGTCTTGTGATCACATAATCCAGGAGATGCCAGTGCTTTGATCGTGGGTGCATCCAGGTGGTCTTGTGGTGTTCCTTGTCCTTATGGCTAGTACGCAGAGCAATACAAGAATTATGGGATAGTTTAAATAGCTCTCTCTCTCTCTCTAAAAAGAGGAATTTAATGAATGCATACCTAAAATACTTTCAAGTCTCTTTACAATATGTAATGTTATTTGTTATTGGAGAAGAACTGCAGAAGGCGTTCTATACTATTTATTAAATACAAGACATCAGGACAGCTAGGAAGGGGAGTAAAGACTGGCCTGAAAGTAAATTTTCCCATGGAACTTAAACCCAAGTGAACACTTAACATAAACCAGCTGTTGGTGTGTATCAGTTCCAGTCCAGTGTGGAATGTCTGATTACTTTTACTGTCAAGTGATAATTCAAAGCTAATTAGTTGAAGGCTTACACTACATCTCCCCTCCTGAGAAAGTTAACATTAAAATGAAACGTGATCTGATGAACGCATGTCTAAACAAGTTACATCAGTTTCATTTTTACAAGTTTAGTCTCTCAGGTGGTTTGGAAAGTCTTCCCGAACGTGTAATGTAACCGTTTTGACTGGTTGGCACTGCTTTGCTTTCATCTGAGTCAATCAAAGTATCAGGGTCTGCAACAGTCACTCTGACAGGCTCCGATACTGTAGTAGGCATGGGAATTAAATTTCTCCTATTACCGTATCTCACCCTCGTCAGTTACTACCATGTATGAACGAGGTGTAGATGCCTCAGATTTAACAATGCCTGAAGAAAAATGATCTTTAACACATACTTTATTCCCTACCTGAAGTTTTTTCATATTTCGGGCGCGATGTCGACGATCATAATTTCTCTTTTGAGTTTGCTTTTGATAGTTTTCCGATTTCTTCAGTTTCATTAAATCTGGCCATTTTGGCTGTACGTTTTTCGGTGCCATTGGCAAAGTAGTTTGTAATTTTCTTCCCATCAGTAATTCGGCAGGGCTGTATCCATTCGGTAATGGTGTTGCGTGATATGTCAAAAGAGCTATGTAAGGATCGTTTGCTTTTTTAAGCATTCTTTTAATTGTTTGAACAGCTCTTTCGGCAAGACCATTGCTCTGTGGATATTTTAGACTACTTGTAATATGCCTGAATCCGTAATTTGTCGCAAATTCTTTGAGTATTGCGGATGTGTATTGCCAACCATTATTTGAAACTAATACTTCTGGTATACCGTGTCGCGCAAAGATTGATTTGAGATGATTGACAATTGCTTTTGAACATGTGCCTGGCAATTTTGCTATTTCGATGTATCGTGAAAAATAATCAATCACCAAGAGAGATGTTTGCCCATTCAGTTCAAATAAGTCTGAAGCGACTCTTTGCCAAGGTCGACTTGGAAATTCATTTGGTATCATTGGTTCAGCTTGATCTCTTGAGTTTTCGATGCAGTTTTGGCGAGACTTTACCAAGTGTTCTGAGTACTTGGTCCTTAACATCAAACTGACGTTTTGGCGCGCTCTCGGAATTTGACTATGCCTTGGTGACCATAGTGAATTCTCTCTAGGATTTCTTTTTGAAGTGATTCCGGTACGACCAGGCGTGTACCTTTCATTAAAAGACCATTTTAATTGTAAATTCAGCTCTATCTGCCCAGTAAGATTGACGTTTTCCGTCAATAGCGGATTTCTCTGGCCACCCCTTTTTATAGAATTCTACAAGTTTTTTGCAAATCGAATCATTTCGATATTCAGACTTTATTTGTTCAAGAGTATTTGATGCGGGCAAATTACTAACTACGAAATCAACATAGGCATTAGTTTCAGCCTGAAATTCTCTGTCACTCTCAGAGTGATAATTTAAAGGTGCCCTGGACAGAGCATCAGCATTTAATAGATTTTTGCCAGCAACATGAACTATACAAAAGTTGAATCTCATCACACGCATTCTAAAACGCTGAATTCTAGGGGGTAAATCTCCCAAGATTTTTGTGCTCATTAGTGGTACTTATGGTCAGTTTGTAGTTTGAATTGTGACCCAATTAAATAGCTATTGAAGCGTTCACACGCCCAAGTGATTGCAAGGGCCTCTTTATCTATTTGAGCATAGTGTTGCTCAGTTTCTGACATACCTCGTGATGCGAACGCCACCGGTCTCAGAGTGCTACCATGCTTCTCCCGGAGCACAGCACCTAGTCCAAATGAAGATGCATCTGCAGATACAACTATTTCTCTATTTGGATCATAATGTGCTAAAGTTGCTGAAGGTATCATTTCTTGCTTGATATCTCTAAAAGCTTGTTCTTGATCTAGACCCCAAGTCCACGAGTTTTTACCTTTCAAAAGCTCCCGTAATGGTTTTGATTTTTCTGCCAAATTTGGACTAAATTTCCCAAGCTGATTTGCCATACCGAGAAATCGTTCTATGTCTGTTAATAGTGTCAGATGTAGTGTAAGCCTTCAGCTGATGGTAGTGGGCGGTTCTCTCTTTTAACTGATTCATTCAGTTTAGTTAGATCCACGCAAATTCTTACCGTACCGTTTGGTTTCGGAACAACAACCATTGCCGCGCACCACTCAGTGGACTCATCTACTTTTGAAATAACACCCATTTTTTCCATTCTATCTAACTCCTCTTGAACTTTATTCAGTAAAAGGATAGGAACCTTTCTTGGGGTAGACAAGGCATACGGTTTGGCATTTTTGTCCAGAGTTATCTTATATAACCATCTTGTTTTCCCTAGACCTTTAAACAAATTTGGGAATTTCTCGCGATAATCCCTATCTAAATTTATGGATTTATCGTGAATTTGCTTGCATTTTGTGAGTTTTGGTCTGAGGCATTTACTGAGGATATATTTACCTGTTCTTGAGAGCCTGAATTGCGGGCCTGCCCAAGAGTGCCTGATTCAATCCCTTTACAACAAATATGTCTTGCACACTGAATGCATTGATTCCAGTCCACATGTAAATTTTCCCAACACTTTAAGTTCAGAGTTTCCAGGTCCATAGAGTTTTCTATCAGACTTGGATAGTTTCTGGTCTCCGATTTTTCGTAAATCCCTCTCAGGAATTACAGTTACATCAGCTCCAGTATCAATCTTGAATAAAAGTGTGAAGTGTTGTTCAATTTCACACGCGTTATCCACGGCTGACCCTTCTTTGTGCTAATAGTCCCTACAACTCCAGGTTGCGCTATCGATTCTATTGTGCGAACTGCTGATTTTGACAGACAGCATTTTGCATAATGTCCCCTTTTCTTACATTTGTGGCATCATTCTGCTTCTTTTGCTGGACATTGGTCCCGAGGAGAATGATTAAATTTGTTTCCACATCTCATGCATCCTTTTCTTGTGACATTATTCTGTTGAACTCTTGGGATTTTATGTTTCTGTTTCCCATATTTCAGTGAAGACGATTTTACTGCATCCATTTCACTCATTAGTTCTCCAGTTGCTTGTATAGTTGATTGTTGCTCTTCACAGCCTCATTTTGTCGAGTTTGATTAACGGCAGACTCTAGAGTTAGATTTGCATCTAACTGCAACTTTTCTGACAGTTTTGAATCTCGCAGTCCAACAACAAGTTGATCTCTGATCATTTCATCATGTAGTGACCCGAAATTATAATTATCAGCTAACACATAGATAGCTGAAACAAAACCGTCCACTGTTTTTCCCCTTCTCTTTTCTTTGATTAACTTTGCCCTTTGAAAAATTACATTCCTCTTTGGAATCAAATATCGCACGAATCTCTCTGTCACGGGCTTCCACTTCTTGTGATCTTCCTCTGTCAGGTTGAACGAAGACAAAATGTCATCAGCCTCACTTCCCATCGAATAAATCAAGGTATTTACTTGAATTTCTTCCTCTTTTTCACCAAGTCCAGACGCTTGACGAAAACGTTCAAAGCGCTGAAACCACTTTTCCCCCAAGGTTCAGGTCTCGAAAAGTCAAATTTGTCCGGATTTGTAAATTGAAATGAAACCATTTTCAACTCTGATAATTTCAATCCTGTATTTTTACCGCTGCCACCATGTAATTTTATTTGTTATTGGAGAATAACTGCAGAAGGCGTTCTATACTATTTATTAAATACAAGACATCTGTACAGCTAGGAAGGGGAGTAAAGGCTGCCCTGAAAGTAATTTTCCCATGGAACTTAAACCCTAGTGAACACTTAACATAAACCAGCTGTTGGTGTGTATCAGTTCCAGTCCAGTGTGGGATATCTGATTACTTTTACTGTCAAGTGATAATTCAAAGCTAATTAGTTGAAGGCTTACACCACACAATACACACTCGATATTTTTATGAGGTAATAATGAAACGAACCGAATTGATTCAAAACAGAAAATAAACATTGCACAACCAATTAAGCCCACCTACATTGGAAACTCTTCGAAATAATTGTCTATGTTTGGTGATGTTGGCCTATTTGATTCGAGGGGAGATCTTGATACCGTCAATGGCACTGGGGTCATCGGAGTGGGTGGCAGAGGCGGCGGCCTCGAATTATCTTGAATCGGCTGCTTCACTTAACAGCCTTACAATGTTAGTCCTATCATTCGGTCTCACCTGATGCGTTACGTTCATATGTTTTGCGCTCTTGGCTCAATCACTGTAATCTCCCTTTATAATGCAGTGGCGCCCTACGTACGGTTCATAAAGTTGATCATTGCATTATCGTGTTTTTTTTCCAATAGTGTTGAACACATGTGTTTACCTTTTTTGTTGTTACTTTGTTTCATTTTTACGTTTGCTTAACCGGCTTAGTTTTGTTTCGTTTGGTGTTTGTTTAGTTTGTTACTTATTTGTTTCTTTCGACATTTGTTTGTTTGCTTCTTTTCACATCTGCCTGTTTCCTTTATGCTTCGTTTGTTTTATTTGAGTATTGCACGAGTTTTAAGTATTTTTATTTTACAAGCAAGCTTGTTTTATTTGTTTTGCTTGGTTTATTTGCGAGTTACTAATGTTGTTTTGATTTCATATTTTTGATGGCCATGGCCTTCGATAATGAAAGTTACGTATTTTGTTTTAATTTCATGCTTTTGGCGGTCAGGGCCTTCCATGGGCATCGCGGAAAATATGAATGACCAAAGCAGCCACGATTTACAATGTATATATACCTCCAGCCCTAACATTGGAGGTATCTTGTTACAGAACTGGTGGGAGAAAACTTTTAACATTAACAGTACTGTTTAATTTATTTGACATGGTGATGATAACAGAAATTGAATGATTTCGCTCAGTTTGAGTCGACCAACCTATATTCTTTCACTACACCGGTACACCACGCACTGAAGCAAGAAGTAATGGCTGATATTTTGAGACACATTCTGGACGATCTTCCAAAATTTTGTGAATGAAAAGCTCGATAGAATAGAATCTTGTAAGAATCTGACTGACGTAGAGCTTTCAAGACTCGGAATCGGTACCATTGGGGACAGAGTACGCTTCAGAGATGATAGAAGAAGCAGGTAAGTTCAAGTAAAATAAACTAAATGGTTAACTAACGTTTTCGCATACTATCCGGTTAGCTTGTACCACCCACTCACCCACCAATTTTTAAAACGAAATGCATGAAGGATATATAAAAATGCACAAAACTTAGTACTTTCATTCATCATTTTATAATTTCAAACCTGATTGTCGCAAAGAGGCCATTCACTCTGTCTACTTGTTCACGTTTCAAACTAACGTAAACAAGCAGACGAACTGCTCAATGTCCTTTCCTGGTTTCTAGAATAGTCTATTTCAGTAAAACTTTTGTCTTCTTAGTCATATTTGCAAAGTATAGTTTTGATATTTCTAAAACAAAAGGAACAAACAAGAAAGAGATACTCTTTGTACAGTAGTGTAATGCTAAATAAAGACGTGAGAGAACGCAGTTAAGAACTGAGGGAAAGTATGTTGCTCAGATACGAGGGACATCAGAGAGCGCAAAGAAATTGATGTAACTTGAAACTTTACGGAGTTATTGGGATTATTCAACACGGTGAAATATATCACAGCTGTTGGCTGAAAACATATACCCACCTATGCAATTATGGCGACCGTATTTATAAAGAAACTCCCGTTTGACTCGAAATGCCAGCAAGTTGACAGCGTATTGACCCCAGTCCCATTAAAGCACCATAAACAACATTTGTCTAACAAATCTCGGAAACATTACCCTTTTATTCTGGAAATAAACCTATATTTATTTGGATGAAAATGTTCCAGGCATTATTGATATCAATAATCCTCTCTGTGAAAATATGTCCAGTGAAGTACAGAGACACTCGTATACACCGAGCCATAGTGATCATCAGCATGTCTATAACAACTGTATTTGTCCAAAAGATTTTTGTAAATAGTGAATATTGATACAGTGACTACCAGTGTAGTGCCACCAAGCACAAAAATTTTCAGTCCCTTAGAGCTAACTGAAACCAGTACTTAACTATAACTGTCATGTGGAGAAATCTGTTGGTTGTTTAAAATAATGAAGTCACTTGAGTATTTATTTGTCATGTGCACAAAATACATTTATTAATCTAATAAATACAGCAACTGTTTCTATACATTATGTATTTGGAATCTGCAGAATTAAAGTTTACTTCTTGTACGCGCAGATGGGATAATGACAGTTATTTAGCCTGCAAAGTTAATACCAAACAAAAATGTGAACTTAAAAAGAACAGTGGAAAATTATGCACTTTGAACAGTAAAGTGATACACCGTGCAAAGTATATTTCTCTGAGGAGCGACTCTAGCCCTTTCAAGCTTTTTGTAATAGTTTGTTTCGTGGCGTAAGAGTATTAAATGATTATATACATCCTTCTTTTCAGTGAAACCAGCAAAACGTTTGCTGTCCTCGGAGCGAACAAACTTGTTCCATCCTAGTAGAGCAAGACATATGACCCCACATTCATGCCGACGTAAAACCAGAGGACGAACATGGCCAGTGACATTTGTTTGTTTAGCAGATGGAAATGCTTGCAAGGTTCCATCAGGCTCTGCAAAATTAGTGCTCTAAAGGGCAGGGCTTGGCCAAAAGAAAATAGCATTCCAAATAATTTATTCAGAGATAGAAGTTCATTCCAAATTGATCAGTTCTGATAGATTTCCACAATTAGCAACTGCTGCGGGATTTGAACTGTTACACTGCCAAAATAACTGCAGGCAGATGGATGTACTAAAGTGCAAATGGAATGTAGGTAGCTTAAAAGCCTCTTTGGGAAGCCAGGCCAAGATATTTGTTCGACCCATACAGAAAAATCTTAGCACAGAACCAATATTTGTACCTGAAGAGACTGCCGTGAAGGAAAGGTGTGTTTCATGCAACAAGGATTACTTGATTTCCGTTCTTAGAGATAATGTATCCCTCTGCAGCTCTCATGTAGCAGATTCTACACATAAAGTACCTCTGCAAGACGAACATTCAGAACACACACGATGAAGCGGAGGAACTTCCAGAGACTGAATTAGTACACCTTTCACGAGCTGAACACGTTGAAATTCAGCCAAATCACAACGCAGTGCATAATGAACCGTTACAAGAAACAGTCATTGGTTTTGAAGGTTTGGAACATAATGTACCAAATATGGAGGACAATGTAAAAGCGGTGTTCAGTATTGCACAGATAATAACATGCATGATCCAGTTGCTATCCTTCGATATTTGAAAAACAGGATTACAACGGGCAGGAAATTGGAACTGGAAAATCAAGAGACAACAATTGAAGGTGACAAAAATTTCATTATTGTAGATAGAAACAATCTAATTGAAACAGCTTGGGATGAAATAAGACGCATTGAAAACCTGCAGTTGACACTTGAGGTCCAGTTTTATGGAGAGGTAATTTATTAATAATGTGACGCTACATTGATAAAGTAACTGAAGCAATGAAGTATTTAGGGCCAGATTACAGCTGGGCCTAATTTTAAATTCCTGCTAGTAAAATTTTCCTCCCAACCTGAGAGAACAGGATCAAATTCAATTTAGAGGTGGCTCAAAAAGTACATTAACATGGATATGGAAATTTATCACTGTTATGCAGCACCAATTATCATCTGGTCAGACTCATTTCCCTGTTTATATATTACTCTTACCATCTTTTCGTTTTACTTTAACTGGGGTTTTTTTTATCGCTAGTTGGCACGAAACCTTTTATCACTTTTAATTGATCCTACTTATGACCTTTTGTATGGCGCTAAATAGCCTAACAGTGCTGGTGCGCCGTAAAAATACAAACAGTCAATCAACCGTCATGTTCTCTGTCGCATCGATTAACTGCACACAGGCGCTAGCGCACCTATATAGCATATGTGACGTCACAGGTAACTCATCTGAATGGAAAACAGAGTCCACTATGTCTGGATTTTGTAACGCGTGTTGGGATTGGCTAAAGAAGTCAATCCGTTACGATACGCTCTTCCACTATAAACAACCGCAGATCACCTCATTCCATTCACCTTTTCTCACGACAAGATGTGGACTATGTAAGCTCGTCTACCCTCGTATCGGGAATGCTGTTCAACCCGGACTATCCCATGTATGTCAAATCATCATGGGCTATCACCAAGATCACAGATACGGCTATTTGGAAACGAAGGATCTATGTGGAGAGGCAAGGCTGTCTGAAACGAGTCTTAATCTACGGTTCGGATGTCAGACGAAGTTTGAGGAAGAGCAGAAGACCAGTGCGATGTTTTGTATGTTAACTCGATGATTTTAACGAAAGCTAAACGGCCCTTTTCAGGGCTACTCATTTGTCTAGAAAAGATGTCTATTCTCTATTGCCGAAAACAAAAATGTGTCCATGGTATAGTTGTTTGTGTGTATATTGTGTTTGTCCCTATAACACCCTTGACCCTAGAGAGGCCCTATCCATTTTCATTGGACCCTATTCGTCCCTATCCATTTGAACTTCATTTTTGACCCCATAGTACAACCCGAACAATTTAACATAGAAGTCTACGTGACCCTAAAATTCTGACCCCAGAGTACACCCCCCCCCCAATTTAACATTAGACCCTATGTGACCCTACGGTATTTCCATATACTATCATTCGAGTTAGACCAACAAGGACAACACCACCAACATTTTCGAGTGTTGACGGGGAACGCACAAATATGAATGATGATAACGCCTGGCCAGTCTAGATTCCTGATCTTAACACGTTTGAGTCTAATCTGCATCATATGATTGTTGATGCAAAAAGGGAACTGACTTAAAAGATGTAGCAGGTTTACAAGTATGATATGTACGACGTGAACTTGCTGGAGCTTTTAGAGAAATTAGATTTAGGTGTCAAAATGCTATGTGGAGCACGAGAACCACCGTGGCCAGCCCCAACAGAGATTGGAGGTGGAGTGGTCATTCCATGCAAATATCTTGTGTATCTCAGTGACCATAAAAAAAACAATGAAAATCCTGCGATCTGCAATGTCAGAAAGGGATTGCACGAGGCTAATAGCTGACGCAAATGTTGGTTGAAAAATGTCATTTTAATATAACTAAATATTCCGTGTCAGTGTTTTTCCGATTGCATTCATTTTCTTACATGCTCTCAAAAGAATCTGATGTTAATATGGTTTCTTGATCATTGCCCGTGGACTTAAGGTGATAAAAATGCCGGACGAAAATGCACTTAAGGCATGATGTTATCTTTGGGTATATTAAAAGTGTACGAGTAGCAAATGGTAATAATATAAGCATAAATGCATATTAGAAATAAGACTGATAGAGACTGTAGTCATTAGAATATACACTTTTAAACGAACATTAACATCGACATTTATAAAATTAATTAAATGAACATTAACATGGTCGTTTTTGAAATTATTTTTATCAGCAAATGATAAAAGTTGACAAACCTTATTTTATGAGTATCTAGTTTGACTAAATTATTAATGACTGGCAGTTAAATAATTTCATTCAACAGTTTCCATGTACACACCATCTCTGTCGTTTTCACATCAACACAAATTATGAAGACTGAACTTTAAAGGTGATAAAAGATTTTGTAAAGTTCATAAAATCCAACCATTTGACTCATAAAAGAAAAAAATTATAAAGACAAAATATTTCACAAAAAATTATGACATGATAATGGAATAATACGAACAGGAGAAAAGCAAAATGGTTCTATTGCTATCTTTCTTTTGACGTTTCATTACCATTTTGACTTTCAGGCTTGTAAAGTGGTATTTGAGAAGCTCTTAGCATGACAGTAAGCATCTTCAAACAGATCGAACAAATCAACATGTAACCTGTAGGAAGAAGTAGCATCTCTTAGTACTTTAAGTTTGGGTGAAAAGTTGAAGGGAACTTACAGTATTTGGAAAAAATCCCTGATATTGCTGAAAGCTCCATCACAAGTCCGAACATAAAGACTGTTGTGAATTAAGATCTTAATCTTGAATGTGCTGATGTATCAGTTGTTGATTTTTCACACTCCTGAATGTCTCTCAATGAATTCATAATAATCCCAAGTCAAAATAGTGAGCACTTTATAATTTCAGCTAATAATCTAAATAATTCCTCTCAAAATGTCTCAACACAACTAAAAGCTCTGATCTTTGATTCTCAAAGAACGATATTTACAACAAGAATGAAGATTGTTTACAAAACCTATATATACTGTTTCACTTAAGACTCACTGGAATTTCCAAGTACAATCACCAGGTATTGATCTCAAATATTAGCAAACAGCTTTTAGAAGAATGACAAAAGATTGCGAGGTCAAAACGTTACTCTCGAATACGAGGAAAGGTAAAGCACATACTATAAATTAAATGTACATATAATAAACAATTAACAAGCTACGAATAGAAGATTCTGAAACTTTCAGCTTTAAATAATCATTACAAAACAGTTCATAGACAGTGGATGGAATAATATTCAATCTGACTAGCATTATAGTTTCTTTATAAGAAATAAGTATCTGCAAGTGAAGGTCATTCGTATGAAGTATCTGGCTATGAAAGTCAGGAAAGAAAATGGCGATTATTTGGATTGTGTAAAGAGTTGCAATAAAGGGTACGAAAACTCGATCGGTTGTTTCAAGATCTGAAAGCGGAATATTGCCCGGATGTATGAAATGGAATTAAGATTAATCTGGAAAGTATCCATCACTGGAGAGAAAAAAAAGAACACTGAAAAAGCTACTAGTGATATCCCTGATTTTCAGTTTCCAAATACAGGTTTTGAATATGAACAAAACATTAATCACAGTGGTCTAGTGAAAGATATTATCACTGATCAGTTTTTCATCAACTACCATGTCACAACATCAGCTGCCAGTATAAGCCAAAGTCTGCAAAATGAACACAGGTGTCTCAAGAAAGCAGCTGATCCAAAACTTTGTCAATTTCAAACGGATTAATAAACCCATATCCACTATGCTGTGTAAAAGCAAGTGTCGTCGCATATACTGAACGTTTGGTTAGTCTCGGTGACTGCCAATGTTGTATTTTTCATAGTCAGTCATTTGCAGATCATCACAAGAAACAGAAGTAAAAGCTGGAGAAAGAGAACAAATCAATTATAAACTTTGTCACTCACAGTGTAAGGCAGTAAAAGGGAATCTGAAGATGTATTATTATGGCATCTTCCACTTTTTGAAGAAAAAAGATCGAGTATACAAAGAATTACCACAATTAAAACATAAGCCTGTAATGAGTGCTACAAAAGATGACCTCAGACGAAGAGTGTGCTTTTGCATGTTTTGAGAAGCTAGCTACGTGGGGCTCGAAATACAACTGGACTACATCCCTTCACAGGAGTTCCAGATGAAGCCTAAGCAAAGTTTTGATGTTTTCATAAGGATTGTGGATACTGCCATGCACACAAGCAACACGTCCTTTTAGAACAAAACGTGACGTTCTCAAAATACAAATATCATTACTGAGGACAGTTCGAGACTGCTGACCAGGCTGGCCTGTGCGGGTATCGAATCTGTGACCCTTGGACTACGGGACAGGGTCCATAGAATGATACACATAAACAGATGTTTTCATGCATAAAATGTTTAGATGTTCGAAATAAGGTAATTTCCATATGAATAACCTAATGCGAAAATGAAAGACTTTGGGTAATAAAACCTTGAAGTGGTGCCTAAAAATGTCATTATGTTCTGTAATCAACTATTACGTTTTCAAGATTATCGTGGTCTATTCATACACAAACTTTATTCATACCATGCGAGGCCATTTTCATGAGCACAATTTTGACATGGTACAAACGGTATGGAGACATCACACAAACGGCGTTTTATATGCTAAATGACAGCATTAATATATATATATACATACGAAACGGGAACAGTTTCCTTCAAACAACGTTGATGTGGAACATGCAAAAACTGGTAATTTTCAAACATACATCTTTGTATATAAAAACGAGTTAGTTTACAAGCAATGTAGATGTACGAAATGCGAAGTTGTAAACATGCTTTCTTTACGTGTCGCAAGCAAGACACGGACTTTAATCATACATACATTTTTGAAGTGATATATGTATATCGACAGCATTTTCGAATACAATTAAATGGAACAAACAAAATCAGCATATTCATGTACAGACATCACTGATGTCACGATACGTGCAAAAGAAATGCATTTGAATACACGCAGTCATGAAAATGTACATACAAAATAGGGACATTTAAATACAAATTTACTTGATGTTTTACATATAAAACAAGAACATATTCACACATGGCCTTGACGTAATACATGCAAATTTGGGACATCATATACACAACCTAAATGTATACATAGAAAACTTAAAATGATACAAAACAAAACGAGGATATTTTCATACGCTCGAACATGGCAACGTATATACGAAAGAAAATATTTTCATACACATTACAATGACATTGTACTTATAAAACATTTTCATATTATTTATGATCAAAAAAGACTGGTTTTCTGCTGAAATTAAACATTTTTGGTGTGCTTCATATCGAAGAGATATTGTCATGCATTGGTTTTATCAACGAAGGAGATTGCATTCAAGTGGCAAATTTAGAACACAAAGGTTAAAAATTACTTATTTTGCTAACCTTTTAAATTTTAAAATGTATTTTTGCCAATAAATTATTTTGACTAAAGATTAGCATGCAGATCTTTGATAATTTCACTTTAGAAAAAGAAACATTCTCTGTATTTTCACACAATTCCACCCATTCATTGTTACATATGCATAAAACATTTTAAAAAATCAACACATTTCAATTTAGTTTAATATGAAAGGGAACTATGTGAAAAAAGCTTAGATTATTAAAGCATTTGAATTAATTTGATAATTATTGAGAATCAAAATACATATTTATGGAAAGCCCCCAATTTCATCGTATAATTTCTGACACTGTACATTTGTGTGTCCCCGTTCCGGATGGTAACAATTTTGATACATGTTTTCTTGGAAATCAACCACAGATCAATTACAAAAGACACAAAAGGCATAGTAAACCAGATCTTTATTGCCAGAAATTTGTTAAAAGAAAGGTGTCCTCGTTTTGATGGTAAAACGGATATCCCTGTTTAGTAGGTTTTACAAGAATGCGTTTGCGTGTTTGTTTGTAATGTGCTTAATGTGAGTACGATTTGGATTCATTAAAAACGAAATTTGCTGCTTATGATAATCAGAACAAGTCTTTAAATTTACACATCATAAATAGGAAGACCAGTATCAAGGGTTTTGTTTTTCTTATCTTCAATTGTTAATTTAGTCTGCACTAGATGTTAAAACATCGTAGGTATACAAATCTACCATTATGACAGCTGTAAAAATCTTGGCAAAGAAAATAATTTTTTCACAAGCTTATGTGTCCGTGTTAGAGTTTCTAAAATTATGTATTATTTTGGTTTTAAAATGTACAGTCTTTAAAATTACAATAAAACAAAAGTACATCACTCTACGAGTCCAACAAATGAGAAACCCGCACGAGAGAACATTTTTTATGGACTACTCATAAAGCTATTTAAAATGTTCATTTTGGTTGGAAAACACATTAAGCAACAAGGCCTTTTTAGTAACTTCAGGTGCATAAAAACAGCAATTATTATTAAGTCACAGACGCCTGCATCAATCTTGTGTCTTAAGGTCACTATGTGGACTGATAACCGGACGTGTGCAATAGTTAATACGAGCCAGGAAGAATACATCAGGCTCACAGTCATGTTGATAGCAGAAAGCCTTCATCTGGGGAGTCATATTACCATGGATATAAACTATCCACATTCTTGAGGCTTGTCGTAAGAGTAGAAAGGCCGACACGGTGGTAATCAATGAAATTGTCGAGGATTTGAAAACGGATGTTTTCTAAAAATATTACTGTCTTTCTCTCCTGGTATTTTAATCTCATGTTCTTAGATTTAACTTGGAAAATTATGTTTTGCGTCCATTATATTCTGAAGAATAGTTTTATAATGGGATAAAGTGGGAGATAATTAACATGTCAACAAAACTTATATTGTCAATAATTCACAACACATTTTTTAAATGTTAAGCCTTTAATCTATTATTGTAATGCACAATTTCTTTTTCTGAAATGTCAAGAAAATACAATCACAATTCTAGAAACAATATAATAAATTATGACATTAGTTATTAAAAAGCTAGCCAATATGTACTCAGTGGGTGACCATCAATTACAAAGACAGCACATGTAATGGTCCTAAATCTATTCTGGCAGATTAAGTCAGACAGATCCTGACCCAACTCTAAGCCTGGCCACAGGCAAGTTGTACCTCAAGAGGAGGTATAATATTAAACAAATTCCAATACAAGCACCAGACAAAGCACAGAATTCTCATTGGCTCGTTCGCAGGAAGTTGACTGGCAAAGCCGCTTATGTACTTGATTGAAAGACACGTTGGTTCACCTTTTTCCTAACAATTAAATTAAGATCACAAGTATTGGATGTGTTGTATGTGACATTGTTTAGGAAATATAACTATGGAAAACCGGTACGCTGGGTTTTGGAGAGCTTTGGAGAAGAAGGTACAGTGAACACTATGCTTACTGATCAGCAAATTCGTACTACCCCATATTGTGACGATTCCACTCAAAGTGCTCTTTCCTTGACCCAAGTTTAGTACATGGCCACAATTGTAAAATACCGTAGAGATCATTTTCGTCGGAAGTTTCTTGATGACGCTTAAAGTGCTGATCATTCCAAAATCAGAATTGAAAGACTAAGAACAATTTATATTTAATTCAAAATAATTTTAATTATATATTTTTTTAAATAGCACAAAGATGTATGCTAATAATGTGCCTTTTATTTTTGCAGGCTAAGATTTGGATGGAAAATTCAGATGATGAACCAAGCATGGTAATGCTTTATTTGCCCAGGGCAAGCAAGTCAAAACCAGTACACAAATTAAATTTTTGGTAAGTGGTTATGCTAGGATTCTATTTAATGTCATAGATTTAGTGGTCTAATATGTCAGTTACATCACGTAAAACCCAAATTCCATGACAGTTTAGTTTATAAGAGTGTCATACCTGGCATATTTATCTTTATTATGAGCCTGTATCTTACTGATGGGTCAAAAAGTTTAGCATCTAAATGCAATAAAATTTCTAAATGAATTGCACCGAGTAAATCTGAGTATCCCATCCCACAAAAAAAGTGTTGCACACAAGTATGGATATATTAAAAGTTAATGTGTTTTAGAATGAAATATAAATAAGTTATAATTATCGAAGTTTTACTATTTATATTGTAGTTTTTACAGTTTACATATTTTGTACACTATGTTAATAGTAACAGTACTTCTAATTTTCATAAAGGGTAAGTCATTCAGTGAAGACTATTCATCCTTGGAATGAGAATAATACACAGAAAGTGTACATGATATTCGTTTTTGTGTTGAGACGTTCTACGAAAACAATCTAAACATTATATTGTATGAAAAGGATAAAATTAGACATGTTTGAGGAAAACATACTTTCTATTATTACTGATGCTTACAAAGGAGAAATTTTGTTGGAAATAACACAAATTATATTAAACTGATTTTCTTTTTTAGTTATGAAAGGTATATCTTGGGTTAAAAATACTGTCATATATAGCAAACAAATACCCTGTAAATTGCATTAATATTTTTAATTATATTATCACCAATTCTGAAGGTATTTATTAAAAACTACAACATATACACTATCTTCAGGATCATCCAACATTAAGCAGTTCATAGAGGATAAAATCGTACAAAGTTTGTTGAGGCCTGCGAAAAACCCATTGAAGTTGAAAAACCTAAGAAGCTTAACGGTAATGCGTCTTAAATAAATACCTTTCTAACTCTAAATTCTGTACTAAACATGAAATTACTATGTTCATAAATGAAAGAGAAATACAGTGGTTCCCTTCCCCCCTCTTGTATGCCACCAACCATCACCAGCGGCCATCTCCTTTACAAGGCCAGTTTTCTCGGCAGTGAAGATTTTGTGTACAAAAATACTCCTCTGTTGTAGCATGTGGTCATCATTTTAGGCACAATTTATACCTCACATGCAGCCAAATTTTATTTCAATGTGTCCAGAACCAATACTTCATTCATTAAGTAAGGTAAGTAATGCTATTACAGTTACTGATATCTGTTTCCCTATTTCAGGTTCTCATTAATGAAATAAGTGTTGGCCACACTACATTATAACATATACCAGTAATGGTTATTATTATACAGTTATATCATTATCTATAAACAGATACATTTACAGGAATTGGTTCAGCAATGTTGTGATAAAATATTTGGCTTTGCAAAGCTATGGAGATTGTTGCTTTGATGATTATAGCTGGACATAATTGTCAAGATCTTAACATGGTCAGCTTAGGATATGTGTAGATTTTGTGGTTTCACGCAATAAGAGAAATTAACCTTGAACAAAACAGCGTACCTGAGAAAGACCAAAAACTCGTGTGATAGTACATGTGTCACTTCCTTTATAAATAAGGCATATCATCTACTCTACAAACGTTCATCTGTACGATTAAATTGTGGTACTGTACAATAGCAACATAGGAATAAATCATCACAAAATTTTTACATTTCATCATGTAAACAGAAAAGTAGTACTTTATGAGGAAACGTTGAAATCATTTGACTTCTCAACAATCTGGAGAGCTCCAGTTTTTTATGAAGAATTATGAACAGTGTTGATGTTGGAAAGACTCAAACAAACAGTATTGATGTTGGAAAGACTCAAATAAACAGTATTGTATCAGGTAAGATTATTAAGCAGTAGAGAGTAAAAGGGAGAAAATGGAAAGAGAAGGATTCTAAATGCCAATTAATGTTTGTACCAAGATTTACAAGGCGTGTTTAAGTGGTTTTTGCAATGTGCGTGTAAACAATACTCTACTTGCATATTATGCTTAAAAATTAACAGTTATTACTGTATGTTTGGTTGAAATAAGTCTGTTCTTAAGACAAGAAGAACCTTTCAATACTTAATTTTACTTTGAAATAAAGATATTAAATACATTTAAGTTACGTATAGCTCTCTTACTACATACGCATCTCAGAAATATAGTCCCTTCCTGTAAAGCCCACCTGTCTTACACAGTCACTTTTCTGGTGCAGAACGGGTGCCTGTATAAGAGTGGGACTACTGTACAATCAAAACTGTCTTCAGATATCATTTAATTTCTCAAATTGACTGATCCCAATGGAATTTATCAAATTATTTGCGAAAGTTGATTCATGTATGAAAACCTATATCTAACCTGGCATGTATGCCATATTTTTAAACTTTAAAATTTATAACATTAATCTTGGCATTAATGATCATTTTACCTGCATTTTGATGGAACAGTAATCTATTTGTTAAAATTATGTTCCATAGTCTCTATACTTGTTCTTATTGTATTAAAAATGATTTAAGTTTTAAAGTACAGCATTAAAATCTTTGAAATTTCTTACACTGCCAGTTGCATTTAAAATATATGTATTAAGAGAAAATAACTTCTCACTATTTACTGAGTGTAAGGTGAAATGATCTTAAATAATTATCACACTTTCATAGAGACAAGTCTGCATAAGATTGAATTTAGAGCAGTTGAAGGATTTTTGTACCACCAAAGACAAGCATTATATATTTTTTGGAATTATCTTTTTTGGTTTTCATTTTCATTAGTGTTTTATTCCCGTGAGCCAGACACATACACAATGGATTATCTCCGTATCCTTGCAAGCTGTTTGATGAGAGAAGAAGGTAGGTAGAAGAATGAAAATTTTAATTAATCCATGACAAATTTGCTTGATACAAATTTTTTGAATTTTTTCATCGATTTAATTCAGCTACATTTGTTACTTGTCCGTGTTATTACTGGCATTGTATTTGGTTAGATATCTTCTAATGGTACATTATATCTCCTTAAATCACATGCTAATTGACATGTAGTGAGAATTAATACAACTGGAAAATAGTACTTAATAATTATTGATAATGAGCAGCATTTGCATAATCAGATATTGCTACGTTGAAACTTATTTGATAAAGCTTCAGCCTGTATATGGTGGTATTTTTCAAAACTGTTGTGCACACACACACATACGTAGTGGAAGGCAGGGTGAGACCACTACTTGGTTGAGAAACACCTGGCTGCCATTAACGTAAGACAAGGTGAACCACTATTTCGTTAAAAAAAAAAGATGGCCATTAACTGCAGAAGACACCTGACCGCTGTTTATGACATTTATGTAGGTAATTTGCGGGATGGATTCCATACTACAGATATACCGCCCCTCCTCCCCACCCCCACTATCAACTGAGCAATACCCTTAGTTTTACTTGTTATTATTCATGTCTTGGGAGTTTTAGCCATTTTTCACGTTGTGATATGTTATACTTGACATAACAAACCAAATTAGCCCTATTGAAACAACATTTTTCCCCAATTCCCTTTCGCAAAACAATTCAAAAAATGGCGGCCAAAAATGTTTATTGAACACAAAATATTCCAGAAGGCAGAATTAAAAGAGTTTTCCCACAATCGCAGTCAATCAGTAAATAGAATACTGCACCACAATTTCATGGTCTTGTTTGGACCAATCAGAATTACATAGTGTTATATTCACGTGTTATAATATCAAAACTACGAAACTGCACATATTATAGGAAAACTATACTGACTATGTGATAAAAAAAATAACAAAACAATAGAATGTTTAAAAATATTTTTATCTGGTTAAATTATGCATGTCATTAAAAAGATAACTCCTGTACATTTATGAATATTTTGAACTCTTGAGCAAATATATAACTGTATAGCAAACAAACATTAAATTTTCTCTTAGTAACCGATTATAATTATCAATTGGTTAATTGGAACCGTTTATTGATTCTGACCAATTCCCATCACCAACACACACGTCATAGCAAGAATGAAAACAGTTATGTACAGAATTATAAAATATAGCAAATGATATTTCATTTTTGGTTCCAGATTTTCTGTTGCTACAGTATGAGCTTTCAAACTGTTAAAAATGATTCTTTTGTGTAGTAAAGTATATTATAGACTTTCACTCGGCAATATTATTTTGTACCATATATTTAAAATCTTTTCTAATTATTATTTATCAGACAAATTTAGTATTTTTCTCACAGCTATCATTTTCTTTCAATACTAGTTTCTTTCAAGCATGGAGTCAGTCGAGATTTTGGGGGGATTTCCATTTATAGGCCAGACTGGTGGCCTGATAATGTGAAATTCCAGTCCCCTCATGAGAGACGAAAAGGTATATGTATTTAATATGCAATAATTGTTTGGTACTTTTTGCAATGCATGAATGTAGGTGCAGACAGGCTACCACCTGTTTGTCTCAGTTTTGTTACAGTCTAGAGTATATCTGTTTGCCATTTAGCTATTACTACTAACCACTCATCTCTGATTTCAATTAAACTTTGTAAGATGATACTAATATTGGGAAAGCTCAATAATCAGTGAAATATATAATCTAAATTAGGCGAGTTTACATCACATTGTCTTAATAGAGACGAGTCCACGATTTTGATCTGATTTTGACCCAGATGTGTGTCTATGTTTATATACATGGCTGTCATGGTATGTGGGTTGGTCCTGTTGACCCACAGAGTCGGATTCAAATCTCTGTAAAGTACCAATTAAAAAAGTCTTTAATCTGTATGATATTATTATTTATTCATTTTATAAAACATCTCCTGTTCTTCCTCTGTAAAATCCAATGATGACAATTTCAATTCTGTTTGGTACATATTTCTAATCTCTCTCTCTCTCTCTAGAGAGAGAGAGAGAGAGAGTCAAACCTGTCTACAGCAGGCACACATGGGAACAGGCCACAGTAGTCTTTCTTAACAGGTGACCATTGAATGCAGGTTCTGTTCAAAAACTTTAGGATCATGACAAATGCACGTACTATGAACTGAATAGCATTTGCATTATTATTAGTAGTAGTTGTAGTATCATTAGTATTATTTTGTATGAATTATTAACAGTACTAGTATGCTATCAAGAGACCTGTATTTGGTGTAGCTATTTAGCAAAACTAACAAAGTAATAACAGAAAAAGTTCAACACCAGATTACTGTATAGTACTCACTTCAATCCCTTATGTATTTTATATCATTGCCGATTCTCCTCTCATTGTCGCATCTGTCAAAGTTTTGATAAATTATTGGCAGTTCCTTTAACTTGCATCCAAAACATAACCTGCGATTGGGAAACATGAGATTTTTTGTTAGGCCAGCTGGTGTAATTAGGCATGAAAATATCTGTTAACACTTCAAACAGTTGATGGTTGAAGCAGTTGCTCAAACTCACCAAGATTAAATACAGTTGGCTTTAATGAGAGACCTGTGATTGATTAGATAGTGAAAAGATGCTTCATGTGGCTATCAACTCACGTAATATACCTTTACATATGCAATGCCTTGCTCATGTGGCTATCAACTCACGAAATATACCTTTACATATGCAATGCCTTGCTCATGTATCAAAAGAAGTTTCATTTGCATTCTTGGAGCAGTCACTGCTGATAAACTTCACTGACTGTTGAGGATGGAGAAACCATTTCTTGGTTAAGAAACACAGGACTACTGACTACACAAGACAGGTGACTGCTGATTTCATGGCATTTATGTAGGTAATTTGCTGGCGAAATTATAACAGCCATCGTGACCAAGTGATCACTTAACTCAGATGACAGTATGGACAGATTATATATATATATATATATATATATATATATATATATATATATATATATATATATGCGTGTGTGTGTTTCTATTTAGACTCGTAACACTTTATTTTACGTATTTAATTGGCGTACTTGTCTATAGTTTATTCATCCCAATGTCTATGTACAATTTTGTCTTTTATTTCAGCCTTTCTTGCCAGTCAGTTATATTGTTTTGCATCTTTGCTGAGTTTTGTTCAGACAAGTATTTTCATTGACATTACATTATAATTGTGTGTATAAGTCAAATAATTTAGAGCAAAAGAAAGCCATGTGAGAAAGGAGGTTGTCTTATTTGTGGGACATGGTCTAAACTTGCAGATTTGTATGTTTTCTTCGTTACCACTGGCATATATCGTTGTTGTAGATCACCCAAAATGATATCACACACCTTACCTGAACTAATGGTACCTCCTGTACTGCATCCCCATGTCAGTATGACTATCCACTCAGATGGATTAGCAATAACAAGATTTTCAGTACAGCTGGACTTATGGGTCAGCTTATGCATGGGTTGTGCACTTTTTAATATTTTACCTGTTCTATTTGGGGTAATAGGCTTATATGCAGACATGCCTATTTGCGAGTATATATGGTAAGTCTTTTTTACCATTAAACTTTATAGTTTTCTTTGTTTTTGCTTTTTGTTGTGAAGTACACTTTGAATGATTTACTGTATATTTTTGTTTTTGTACTCTACTTAAATAATACAACAATATGAATATATATGATACAGTCAATGTTACTACAAGAGCAAATGTTCATTTCTTTTGATCAGTGAAGAAAAATGTTCGACATTGGAAGAAAGTTGCATCCTATGAATCTTATCTTTCTCAATGTTATTATAAGATAAATCTAAAAGGTGTAACACAGATTATGTCTTTTTAAATCAAAAATTTTAATTTTATTATGTATTTTGTGTGCAATAAAGGCATAATTCTTTGTAGGTTTTATTCCTCGCCTTTCAGTGTTCTTAACTTCATTGAGTTACTGCTCTGGTGACCTAGTGGTTAGAGCGACCACCTCAGATGTGTGAGGTCGTGGGTTTTAACCCCGGCTGAATCATACCAAAGATTTATACAAATGGTACTAACAGCTGCCTCGCTAGGCACACAGCATTAAAAGGTTAGTGTTAGGACTGGTCAGCCTTAAACCGCCACAATACAGACATCGTACGATACGACTGAAAAATTGTTAAAGCTACGTTAAAAAGCCAAATCACACACACACATTTCATTGACTTACAGGTGTTCATAATTCATTGTAAATATTAACCCAATTTTCTCCTAAATCATCAGATATACTTTTAATATGTTGTGTATAAGTTACCTTTATCTTATCATATTTCTTGGTAGCTAATTTGCGATTCTATTTGTTTT